>CM062623.1:33769760-33952879 GCA_025617555.3 Puccinia polysora | reverse complement strand
TCGATCACAGAGACCAGAAAACCTACACGTCACGAATGATGTCAGGATTGATCAGATGGCGCTCGTCCTCACCCCTCAAGTCTCGGCAACAAATCGCCTCAGGACGGCTCTGCTTGTCACACTTATTCAGGTTGGTGGTCGTCATGATGTTGGTGGGTTGATCACTACTGAGGTTGTTGAGACGATCTTGAGGGGTGTTGTTGGAGGATGAAGCAGGAGTGAAGGAGTTCATAGGTTTGATGATCTCCTGAGTGGCTTGAGGTTGAGCGATCGGTTCTGAGCTTGATGATCCTGCTGGATGCTCCGGTGGATGATCATCTTCTTGATCGGAGTAGTAGTACCAAATCTTTTTCTGATCGGTCGACTTGGAGGGGGCTGAATTCTGAGGACCGTCGGCATGATGGTCAGTTGGTAATCGAAACGAACCCTGACGGGAGATCAAGACACTGGAAGGTTTCCGAGCTTGAGGTTTTGACTACTACCAGTCGAAGAGGGACTTGAAGGAGCCGATGAGTTGGGAAGTGCTGGTTTGATTGATCCGGTGACCACCATCGTGCACTGTGGTGTCAGCCTGTGGGATGATCCGAGTCGTTAGAATCACGTTCGAGATTGCTTGAGAGACAGGCTGACTTAGGTTGGAGATGGGAAGTTATATGGGCAGTCAGTCAGTTTGGAAACACGGCAGAGAGGAGAGAGAGAGAGAGAGTAGGATAGGATGAAGAAGTATCAGATCGACACCTGTACATTACATAGATACACAGACACCTGCCAAGGGATGCGAGCACCTCAAATCCTGTACTAAGTAATCTCGACTGCTCAGTTTCTCGATCCGACTCTCTGGTTCGAATCTTGTACTCGGATGATAATCGGCGTCCGATGCTCGTTGTGGATGATGTGAGCTTGATGGGGTCGACGGAGAGGCTTGATGGATGGATGATGGTCGAGCCTGGGAAGTGGGACTCGATGGCGATCTTGGGACTTGCTGACTGCAATCACTACCGATCTGCAACTCGGCCCAGTCTCACGATAACCGGACGGTAAGTATTTATGTACATACATATATCGCATATGTACTTACAGCGAGTGCGTATACATATTTACTTCGCTCGAGTACCCGAAAAGATCTCGTGGGCGATCGTCTCGGTTTGCAGAGTTCGGTAAGTGATGACCAGAGCAGGACTCTCTGGGGTGAAACCCTGGTGACAGATGCGTCGGTGTGGTTGTAAGTAAGTATCACATACATATGTGTGGGAATTCAGTATGACTCCGCCTTGGGTCTTGCTCCTATTGGGTGAGCTCTGATTGGCTGAGAGCCTCGGAACCAACCAATCAGCGCTCGCCCGATCGATCTCGGTCGAGCCAGCCGGTGCACCCACAGGCCACCACCGATCTCCCCTCGCTTCCCAGCTACCCCGGGCTAGCTTGCCGACGCTAACGCTCAACGCTACACCGGTCAGACAGCTTCGACCTCCACCCGTCTCGGCTCTCTTCGGCCGTGAATCATGATCATGCATGAGCAGTAAACCTCCGGCGGTCGCCAGAACAGCAGCCGATCAGACTCGAATCTTTGAGCTCTACTCCCACCAGCTGTATGTTGGTACGTATGTACGTAAGTACGAGTTTTGATTTATGTTTTAATCACACACCACACCCACTGGCTCATGAACCCACTCCGAGTTAGGCTACATCTCACCATCCATGAAAGACCTCTTCCTTCACGTTTCATCTAGATTCGTGATGACAAGTACTCGATTCAGTTCTCTTGGCCATCTAGTCCCAGAGGTTTCACACTTGCAGCGCACAGGTACATACACAAATCTCGTGAATGCTTGGCCTTCGCATGATATATTGTCCTTCAAGCTGGGTTAGGTCTCTATTCAAGTCAGAGAATTCAAAAGAAATCTGCAGAGAAGATCGAACACTCCACACGATCGCCCAAGGATACGAAACTCATCAGCGAGGATTTCCCCCTCTCCACGCGTCGCGTACGGCGATGAGCTGCGTTCTGAGGGTGCACCATCATCTTCTTTGACCTCAGAGGGCAAGCCGGCAAGCAAGGTTTAACCGAAACCTGCAGGGGCCTGTGATGTGGTCTAATACTCAACAATCCATAGTTTCCAAATCATGGTATTCTTCAATATTTCTTTTTTTTTCAATTCTGTCTTATTCTGTGCTTCGGAATTGATGTGACGGTCTGTTTCGATGAGCTTGATTCTGTACATATACTTATCTATTTATGGCATGTATTTATCATGGGGAAGTGAAATAAATACCACGTCCGTTCAAGCTGACAATCAACGTCATGAAGTACGCAATATTTACGTATTGTGGGGTGCGTTCAAAGAAGCAACTTGTAATCTGTTGGCTGACTTGCCGAATTTTAACCGACTCGAAATCTGAAAATCAAGATTTTTCAAGTTTCGATTTCAGTCTTTGTGCGCCCGGTCGCAGCTTTAGTTCCTCAACCTGATAGCTCCATGGCCGGCTTCGCCCTGACCACTGGGCCCTCGGTAGTGTGTGAACGAACCGTGGCGGGGTGAGGATCATCGACGGACTGAAAGGTGTTGGAGGTGGAGTGAAATGTGAGGTGTGTATTTTAGATGATCATGTATCCTAGACTCCATCCATACATCGATACTTGACATCGATAGAATCGTACGTCTCTAATTAAAACCTACCAATTAGACTCTTCCGTGAGCCGGGTCAGCCGACTGCGGCCTGGCTACGCGGACGGCTTCGATTGATTCCTGCTTCAGGCCATACGCCGGCTCCACGTCGGATTGTAGCTACCTCCGGCCTATACTAGGATCATACCTGTAACGACCGCGGACCAGCGCCTACCCATTGGGTTCAAGATCCAAGTTTGGGCTTATAACACATGTGAGGGAGAGAGACAAAAAAAAGGGAAAGGAAAAAACCCCGGTAGGCCAAGTAGGCCAGGTTCAGCCAGTCAAATTAATCATGAGCTTGTCGCGGGCTCCTGATCAGACCGATTGAAATTGAGAAGATCATCATCGGATGGTTCAAATGGGTCATGGTAGATACGTGAGGAGCGACTAAGGTCTTTTCGAGAAGTTAATTTGAGATGATGAGGTGTGTAAAAAAAAATAAAAGGAAAAATGAAAGAAAGAAGAATGAGAGAACTTGTAATTTTTTTTTTTGTTCAAATTATGATTACTTAATTGAAGAAAATGAAAATGAAAAAAGTCTCTGGGGGCCTACAAACAAGTCCAAACCTGTGAGAAGCCTACTGAGAAAGGGCTCAGGACGGTTTTTGGGGCAAGGTAAATGATGAATCAAACCCCAGTCTGCCCCCAACCACATAAATATTTCCTAGGCTGGTTCTTGGGCTGGTAGTAGTAAAGTGGTTGAAGGCCAAGCCACCAAGCACCCTTGGGACCCATGCGGGGAAGGTGGATAAAATGATATCAGGATGGCCCCTAGATTGGGCTGAAGAATTTAGAAGAAAAAATCATGAAGGAAATTGAAATTGAAATTATATTTCCCAGAAAATTTATCTACACATCCCAAATGTTTTTTTGAGTAGATAGCTTTGCCAGAGGATGTAGAAAGTAGGGGGGGGCCAATCAATTTCTATTTCCCAAGTTTTTGACATGCCTGTCCCTGGTTTTCTGTCTGCTTTGCAAAAAAAAAAAAAAAAAAAAAAAAAAAAAAAAGGCAAATGGGTGCAGGGTGGTTCCCAGTTCACCTTGCTGGATGTGACCAACCCATACCCTTTGTGGGAAGGGATACAAGAATTTTGTGGACAAGTGGCAAGTTAATGCAAAAGAAATAAAAAGTAGCCAGAAAATTTGCAAAGGTAGGCTTCTTAAGTGGGAAATTTAGACATAAACTTGGAATGGGTGGAAAGTTCTACCAGGAGATGTATTAAACAGATCTTCTGAGAAATGTGATACAAAATTTATTTCAAGCTTATCAAAAGCAGCTCTGAAGGAGCATAAGAATTGAGCAAAAAATTTCTTCAAAATTAATTGGAAAATGAAAAAAAAAACATGAAGTGAATTTAATCTTCCTCAAATTGGCTTCACAGATGAATGAATCAAAAAATTCAATAAAAAATTTTTTTTTATGAAAAATTGATTAAAAACCAAATTCTGTGCATTTTTTGAGTAGAAGCAAGAAATCATGTCTTAGAAAATTTTAAAAACTGATCAAAGGTTTGAACCAATCCTGATTTTAAGAATCTTCACATGTGAATCAAATAAGCTAAAAAGAATTAAAATAAAAAAAATTGAATGAAAATTCACTCAAAATAAAAATTTAAGAAAGATTAGGGTTTACCAGAGCTAGGAAAACCACTGTTAGAAACCTGCCATTTTGAGGGTGTGTTTCTGAAATAAACTGTTGAAATTGAAGAAACTGTTCTCACACTCACCCGCAATACATCTACATGTCACACACCTGTACTGTTGTCTCATCATTGTGCTGTTCTCTTTTGTCCTCCGTTCTCCTTCCTCTTCTATTTCTTGTTCTTTCTACTCTTTCTTGTCCTGCCTATTTCTTTTTTTTTTTTTTTTGCTTCCGCATCCCTTTCAACCTTTGTCAATCAGGCTCTTTCAGTCATCTCAGACTCTACCTTCAAGCCCCACTCATCATCTCCGACAAGTGCTCTTCTCATCATCTCCAACAAAGAGCTCCTCACCTTTCAGTCTACTCATCCCAGCTCTTGTGGGCTGCCTTCCACTTAGACTGTCTCTCTCATCTGGTGAGAACAGTGATTCAGATTTCCATTTCCTCTCATCCTGAAGATCTGATCGTACCCTTCTTAGTTGTCCTCCTCCTTACCAGCTGGCCACGGTTCTCTCTCAATTCCTCTCCTCCTTGGTGTTCCTCCTTCACAGCCTCTTTGCGTTCCTCACTTCCTGTCAACTGGTGGTATGATACCTTGTCATCTCTTTTCCTCTCACATTCCTGTCTCATTGCGGTTGTCAACTAGGTCCTAAAAGACTGTGAACTCTGTTCTTTAGGCTGGTTTCTGTTTTCATTTGTAATTCATAAAAATGCCAAATTCCTTCATAAACATACCCCCAAACTGGTCTATTTCAAAATGGAAAGTTTCATAGAAATGGAATATTTTAAACATCAAACCTGCCATTTATGAATCATCCCTCCATCAAATGAAAAATGCCCCATCCACACATCAACCCATAACCAAACATCACTCAATTAAATCATGTCACTCCTCATCATTTACCAATCCCTAAATCCCACCATGGCATCAAGCATGGGCTTCATTTCATTGAAAAACTAATACCAACACTCATCCAATCCTCACTCTTAACTCTGGAAATTGCAATCTTTCAGCCAATAATCAAACAATCACCTTATTCCCATGATTGTAAATATCAGCTCCCATCCTATCTTCTTCAATAACCACCATCTTGGCAACAATGAAAAATCAACATTGCTGTGGCTAAGTTACTTTCCTCATAATCCAATTACATCTAGGATGGGGTGGGGGTGGGGGGTGAGGAGGAATAAAGGAGGATGATGAATATATGTTGATTGAACAAGGTTGATAGGTGTAAGAAGGCAGAAATTTGAGATGCAGAGGGAGGAAGGAGGAAGAAGCCATCAAGGCTGGAAACCAGAATGGGAGGGCAGATTGATGGAGAGGATTTTATGAGATTTTTTGCAATGAACAATTTGATTGAGATCAATGGAATCATCCAAGTTGAGGACTAGTGTCATAACCAGAACTTGACTCAGTATCCTCAGCCATTCTCAATCCTCAGTAAAATCAAACTTTTACCCCTGGATCTAATAGCCGCACCTCCCAAAGTATCTGCATCCCCCCAGGTCCTAGACAATCTCTCAGGCTCTCCCTCTCTCTCTATGGCTTGGTGATTCCTCCATCTCTTCTTAAACCTTATTGGTATCAGAAGTACATACTGTGAACCAGTAGTACATACCCCTGGCTGGTGTGGTAATTATTTATAGACACACAGGCAAGTAGGCTCAGCACTGGAAATTTGACTCAGAGCAGATCAACAGTGGTTAGAACTCTGCAGAACAATAGGCTCAGGAGCAGCACATTGGCAGAATTTCTAATCCAGAGTACAAAGTTGGGGGCTCAGAATTGGTGAAGCACCTACTTTCGGCAGCACAATACATTGGATTTTTTGCCTTTTGCATATGAAAAACGTGGTCAAACATAACTTCACTCCGTGACTATGTATTTAAAAGTGCAGAAGAATTTGATCAAGGCTAAGTAGAAAAGACTAGGCTGATTATGGATTATGCACTGAGGTTGCGGGAGTATGGGCAATCAACATTGAAGCTGAGGAGATGGCATGCAGATTTTTGGGGATGTGTAGTATGCTGCATGCGGGATTGGGAGTGATCCGCTAAGGAAAATTGATGGGGATCTGTTTTTAGTTATGCATTGGGGCAACTCAACTGTTAAGGAAGATTGGCAACATGATCTCCAAACCTACTGCAAGTCATTGGATTGGGTAAAGGATTGGACTATTGGTAAGGAGCATCAGTGCAGAATGCACAGAGGAGGTCAGAGGAGGGTTATTTCTTTTGTTGTTTACATTCTTTTGGAGTACTTCATTTTTGGAGTTGTACACATATAAGGGGGACATTGTCACACAACCACCCCACGTACTATAGGGCAATTCTTAGATGATCGTGAGCGCAAAGGAATACCAAGTGCAAGGGCAAGTGCAAATAGCGAGACCCAGTTGCGAAGTGCAAACTTGGTTATGCCACTCAACAAATGGCAAGATGAATGAAAGGTGTTCCAAAGAAGGAAAATCAACCTGAGTCCAATGTGATAACTAGGTTGCAGCAAAATGCGAGAACGTATGAAATTAACTAACTGAGGAGACAATCATCAGGCAAGGGGATAGCCCTTATAAGGTAATCCAAAGTGACTAGATACAACCTGGTGATGAGCTAACTACAGGTGAAGCGGTGAGGCAATGAATGACAGGAACGGAATAGGAAATGAAGCAGTGGTATAGATCCGAGGTCTTAGCCTAAGTGCAAGACAATAGAATCTGAGCGTACAATTGCATGATGAATTGGGATAGGAGCAAGTGACGTTGAAGGTAATGCAAATGAGAGGTAATAGTGTATGCAGGGTAGGGAATAGTCCAATTGCAAACTATACAGTAGTGATGGCTTGGTTAGACGTAGATGAAAACTAACAAAAAATGCATGACCAAAGATGGAAGTCCGAGGCTGTTGATTGGCCAGGGAAGGAGATTGGATCTCATAATGGATGGTCAACCGGTATGGAGTTAACTGCAAAGTTTGCAAGTATATACTGAGTTGGTTGCCGAGATTTGAAGGTCAGCGCAAGCCAGAGGAAATAGCGGATTGCACCATTGATGTTGTGCTTTTATTTGTGTCACGCTTTTAGACTGAGGTAGATGGTACTGAGGAGAGGACATGTCAAAGTGGTGAAGACAATAATCCTTAAGTGCAAAGCGTGAAAGTTGCCAGGTTATAAAGACGCGAGCTCCTGCAAGCGTTCAGGGAAATTCTCACATTGATCTCAAGTCATTTAATTATCACTGTATACCCTTATACATTACTTAATTCATTACCCAATAGATTTTTATAAATTTTGTGAAAATGTCGTGATTGTCATCCCGCCGTTGCAAAAACTGTATTTGCCGCAACGAGCGTTGTATTCCCAGTACTTCCTTCCGAGGTCTCAGAGGCAAGTGCAAGCAATGTTGACTTTGAAAGGTGGCGTGCAACTTCCCTATAAATGTTGAGTCGACCGTCAAGGGTCCTTTGGAATCATCGAGGGAGATGCGAAGTCGTAGGTCCGCACCAAGGGTCAATTACAAAATACCACCATTGCCGGAGATCGAATACTTGGGGACGCGAGTTCCTGGTGAGTACTAAACTAATCAGGAATGACTAATGAACTTGAAATAGTAACTAATTGTTTGCTTGTTTGCTAGTGTTGCCTTGTTTTTGAAGATATAGTACCAACACACCACCACCACCACCACCTTACTGGGGACCGCCGACTGAAAATCTGGGGACCCAGATGAATGCCGAGGCGCGAGGCGAGGTATCTGGTGCAGAACCTGTAGGAGTTATCACCAAGGAAGCAAGGGAGGAAGAAGAAAATGTAGCGGAAAGAGAAGAGGAAAATGGAGGAAAGGGAAGTGGAGAGAAGGAAGAGGAAGCGGGTGAATTAGAAGAAGGAAATGAAGGAGATGGAAGGGAGGAATTGACTGGGACGGAAGGAATGGAGGGCCAAGGCAAAGCAGATCCAGTGCGAATTGTATTGCCAGTCAAAACGGATGCGAGGCGCCTGACGGACAATATTGGAGAAGGCACTTTGGGTGGCCAAAGGAAGAGAGCGTATGAAGAGCTCTTGGAGGAAGGTGGATGGAATGCTTGGCCAAAGCAAGCTTGGGTTGCAAGATGCGAGGAGATTTTCAAAAGGCACATTGTAACAGAAGTGCTGGTACTTCAAAGAATGTCCGCATTGATCAACAATGAAGACCTGGATACCTTTTGGTCCATGGTTGCGGAATTGACGGCAAATTGGGAGGATGCGGAAAAAGAAATAAAAGAAACTTTGTAATTTAATGTATATTTTTTTTTTTTTTGCATTAAAAAATAGAATTATTATTATTATTATTATTTTTTTTAATAATAATAAGTGGAAATGAAGGGAAAATGAGAAAGAATAACACAGTGAGATGGAGGAATTAAATGATGAAATGATGGTGAAATAAGATAAGTTTTAATGGGATGGAATATGATTGAGTGAGATAAATGTGGAATGGAATGAAATGGGATTGGATGGGATGAAATGTGGAGTGGAATGGAATGAATTGGATGGAATGGAATGTGGAATGGAATGGAATGGGATTGGATGGTATGGAATGTGGAATGGAATGGAATGGGATTGGATGGGAAAGAATCATGATTGCCAAGGTTTGCAAGGGTAGCTCGCATGGAATTCTCGAATCAGATTGGGTGAATTGCAAAGGTGATGGGCTGGTTCCCACAAGGTGCAATCTTTGTCAGACTGGAAGCCAGAACATTCAACAAGGTATTGAAGTTTTCCTTTGCGTAACCTGGAATCCAGAATACAGCTTACTTCCCACTCTTGATGATCGAGGACAGTGACTGGTTCAGGAGGGGGATGAGTCTTTCCCGGGTATAGGACACAAGCTGGCTCTAGGAGATACACATGAAAGACCGGGTGGATACCTTGCCATTTTGCAGGTAAAGTAAGTTTAAAGGTGTTAGGGGAGATGACTGATTCTACTTTAAAGGGACCAAGCTTTCTTTTGGAGAGTTTGCGAGTTGGGCGAGTACTGCAAATTTTGCAAGCATTGAGCCATACTTGATCTCCTACTGCAAAGGTTGGAGCCGAAGTGGGAGATTGGTCTGCTTGCTCCTTATAGCGCTGGTTTGCTTCTTCGAGGTTGGTTCAAAGTTGAAATTGAACGGATTGAATTTGTTCAAGGTAATTGGTAGCAGGTTGAGAAGGTGCTACGTGAAGGGAAGAGAAAGTTGGGTTTCTAACATAAAGAGTTTGGAAAGGCAACTGTTTGGTGGAGGAATAAGTGGAATTGTTGTAGGCAAATTTGGCTAGTGGGAGCCATTGCAACCAGTCGTCTTGTTGATAGGCGACATACATTCAAAGATATTGTTTGAGGATCTGATTATCTCCCTTGGTTTTCCCATCTGTTTCCGGGTGGTAAGCCGTTGATAAATTGCAAGTGATATTCAAATGTTGGCATAGCAAGGTCCAGAAGCTTGAGAAAAACAGAGATCCACAATCACTAACTATATTATCAGGGAGACCATGTTTTGAAAATACATATTCTATGAACAAGTTAGCCAAGTCTTCTGAAGAGGCCGTCAAATTACTGCGTAAAAATAAAGCCATCTTTGAGAAGCAATCTAATATTACTAGAATAGAATCATATCCACTAGAAGAAGGTAATTGAGAGATGAAATCCATAGACAGCGAGTGCCAAGGACAAGGCGGAATTGAAAGTGGCTGGAGCAGCCCATACTTCCGGTGTTTCAAGGAATTGTTACGATTGCAATCATAGCACGCGCTAACATAGTCTTTTACTTCTTTGTTCATACCAGGCCAGTAGAAGTCTCGTGCAATCAATTGGTAGGTTTTATCCTGCCCATAATGACCAGAAAGCGGAGAATCATGCCGTGACTCAAAGATATCTAACTTAATGCAAGAATTATCTGGTACTACTATACAATTATCATAAACTAAAAATTCATTATCATCTATACTGTAACTACTATCTAATAAGTTTGCACTTTTGTGAAGTTTGATGCACTTGGGGTTGTCGTGTTGAGCTTGTTGGAGTTTGGAAGCCAAATCTTGTAAGCGAGTGATGATCAAACTGAGTTGGGCAGATTGGGTTGAGAAGAGTGTCCTAACGTTTTCAGGGTTGTTTTTGGCAAAGGTGCTCCCCCCCCCTGGGTAACGTTGTCCCAACGTGATAAAGCATCAGGAACTACCGCTTGTTTCCCAGGACGGTATGTGATTGTAAAGTGGAACTTGGAGAGGTATTTGGCCCATCGCACCTGTCTACGTGTGAGGACTTTTGAACTCATGAAATACTTCAAAGAATTATGATCAGTTAAAACCTCAAAGGATTTCCTAAGACTCAAAAGGTATGAACGCCATTTCTTCAAGCAATAAACAATTGCGAGAAGTTACTTGTCATGAATCTCATAGTTAAGCTCTGCAGCAAGCAACTTGTGAGACTCAAAAGCTATGGGGTGAAAGAGAGAAGTGGAAGGAGAAAACTGCGAGATGACTCCTGCAATTGCATAGTTGCTTGCGTCTGTTTCGACAATAGTGCAAGCTAGCTCGTTGAAGTGAGCAAGTATTGGAGCAGTGGTGAACACTTTCTTCAGAGCTTTGAACTCCGAAGCAGCTTGTTTGGTAAAAATAAAAGGAGTGTCTTTTTGAAGAAGGTTAGTAAGATTCACGGTTTTTTTGGCGTAACGCGCAATAAACCTTCTATAGAAATTACTGAAACCAAGGAAAACTTGAAGAGATTTAACCAAAGAAGGTGGGGGCCAGTCCAATATGCGTTTGCTCTTGGCTGGGTCCATTGATAGTCCTTGCTGCGAGACTACGACACCTAAAAAATGAAGAGAAGAGGAATGGAACTCGCACTTAGACGCTTTTGCAAACAGGTCATTCTTGCAAAGTCACTGTAGCACCTCTTGCACATGTGCGATGTGATCTTCGAGGTTTCTCGAGTAGACTAGTATATCATCGAGATATACCACAAGGTATTTACCAACAAGATTGGAAAAAATGTTGTTGAAAAAATGTTGAAAAGTGGAAGGAGTGTTGCAGAGGCCAAAAGGCATGACGGTATACTCATAGCTGCCAAACTGGGTTCTCATCGCATTTAAATACTCATGACCTTCCTTAATGCAAATTAGGTTATAGGCACCTCAAAGGTCTAACTTCAAGAAATAAGTAGCTCCATGGAAGAGGGTAAGGAGATGTGACATGGGCGGTACTGGATAGGCATTCTTCCGGGTTAACTGGTTCAGTTTCCTGTAGTCAACACAAAGGCAAAGTCTGCCGTCCTTTTTTGGTACAAATAGGACAGGGGAACCGGTGTTCAAATTGCTTGGTTGAAGAAATCCTTTCGCTACATTTTCCGCAATGTAGTCTTGAAGCGCAATTGATTCTTGCGTTGAGAGAGAGTAAACTGGTCCTGGTGCCGGAGGTGGGCCTGTAAGTTCAATCTTATGATCATAAGGACGGGATGGAGGTAGTTTATCCGCTTTTGCAGCTGAAAAGACGTCAGCAAAGTCATGATAAACCAAAGGTAAAGACTCTCAAATGATTTCTAAATCTTCAATCTCGTCATCTTTGAGCACCAGGTTTGAGGTGCTTGCATGGTGCAAGAGGATTAGGGAGCTCAAAATACACCTTTTGGTTGGTGTCTGTTTCTCTTTGAAGGAACAGGAAAGAGGTAAGCTGGATAGGTAAGCAATAACTCCTAAATCTGAAGAGGGAATTTGAGAATGAAGGTCAGGATATTTCAAATCTCCTGGCGGAAAAGTGTCATCCAACTCAATGACAGTGTCAGGTAGGCTGTTTAATTCCTGATTGACGGAAAGGTTAGCATTCTGGGGGTGCGAGGTTCAAAGGTTAATTACTCCTTCTTGCCAATTCACATCCGGATTCCAGTAAACTAGGAAATCATGGCCTAGAATGGTATCATCCATTCTGGGTATAGCCAAGACAAATAAATCCCATTTGAAGCTGGGGAAATTGGAAAATGCAAAGGTCCATTTTGCCTTTTGGGAAACCCAATAAGACGGTTCAGTCGCACTACTTACTAGATAGATGGGAAATTTATCTATCTCGGAACGCGTAAGATTTTTTGAAGTGGCGAAAGATTCACTGATGAAGGAAACATTAGCGCCGGAATCAAGTAATACTTGATAAAGAGTATTGTTGGAATGGAATAGGATAAATCTTGAACTCGGAGCACCTAGTGACTTGCAAGTGCAAAGATTTACTCGCGGTGATTTAGATAATGTGTAGTTTTCCTTGCGAGTATCAGAAAAACTACAAGCTAATTTTTTGACTGCTTAGCCGCTTCACGTGCTAACCGCTTTGCACAGCTTTCAAAATCATGTTTAACTCCACAATACATACACAGCCCGTTCTTTTCCCTTTGCAGCCGTTCCTCACTTCGAAGCATCCCGGTTTCCTTGTCCAAGAACTTTGGAGTTTTGGCAACGGCTTTCCCTTTTGAGTTCGAGTTCAAAGTTGGGGTTGGTTTGGATGGTTTTGGGTTCCTCGTGTTTTGCTTTGAGGAGTTGTCCACCTTTGGAGCCAAGGTGGATGGTCCATGGTTGTTTCGCCAAGAGCAATTCTTGTCATGATAGCCATTATCAAGCTCAATCACTTGATTGATTAGCTGCTGAAGCAAGGTTGTCTTATGACCCCCAACTGCAAGCTGTTCAATTAAGCGTGCCGGTAAACCCTTTTGGAAATGGAATAGAAGAGCGGCCTTGTTCCACTGGGTGCAAGACTGCAAGGTTTGAAAATGAGAAATAAAAACGGAAGCTCTACTATTCTCCTTCATAACTAAACTATTAAGTTCGTATTTGGCGTTTCAAACTTCATTGGGATCACCAAACAGGGTGAACAATTATTGCTTGAAATTGTCCCAGTTGTTGAGAATATAAGTGGGGCTGTTGTTGGACAAAAGTTTGAGGTACGGTTCGAACCACTGCAAGGCTCTACCTCCTAAGAAGGACAAAGCATACATAAATTTATGTCTATTGGAAGGGAAATTGTTGGAGTCGTTTGAAAAGATGATTTTACAAGGCTGTAGGTAAGATCTAAGCTTATGAGGGTGTTCTCCTGTAAAGTGATCAGGTTGTTTCATTCCCGGAGTGTGAAAACTAGGAGTGCTTGGACTAGATCGCTGGGCACCATGAGTGAGGGCCTGGATCAATGTCAAAAGCAGGGTTGGAGCATTGGGCTTGAGAGCAGTAGTGCAAACCCCTGGTCTACCACGAGTCAAGGTTTCATCGGAAGAATGGTTGGAGTCTGCAAATTCCGCGAGAGGGTCCTTTGGAGCATCCCGTGGAGGAGCCCAAGGATCATCAAGAGGTTCCACAGATGGCAATTTGGAAGGAGGAACTGGATCTAAGGGTTGTTGGGCCCGAGGAGCGCTGGTTCTCCCTACCCAATGGATCTCATCATTGTAAGGGGCAAGGGAAGCGTTCCCGGTTGAGTGAGTACGTGACATCAAAAAAGAAGAAGTCTACTATAGGTTGGCAGGCTACAATAGATGAGTTGAGTTAGTTAATTTACTGTCACATCACCACCCCACGTACTATAGGGCAATTCTTAGATGATTGTGAGCACAAAGGAATACAAAGTGCAAGGGCAAGTGCGAATAGCAAGACCCAGTTGCGAAGTGCAAACTTGGTTATGCCACTCAACAAATGGCGAGATGAATGGAAGGTGTTCCAAAGAAGGAAACTCAACCTGAGTCCAATGTGATAACTAGGTTGCAACAAAATGCAAGAATGTATGAAATTAACTAACTGAGGAGACAATCATCAGGCAAGGGGATAGACCTTATAAGGTAATCCAAAGTGACTAGATACAACCTGGTGATGAGCTAACTACAGGTGAAGCGGTGAGGCAATGAATGACAGGAATGGAATAGGAAATGAAGCAGTGGTATAGATCCGAGTTCTTAGCGTAAGTGCAAGACAATAGAATCTGAGCGTACAATTGCATGATGAATTGGGATAGGAGCAAGTGACGTTGAAGGTAATGCGAATGAGAGGTAATAGTGTATGCAGGGTAGGGACTAGTCCAATTGCCAACTATACAGTAGTGATGGCTTGGTTAGACGTAGATGCGAACTAACAAACAATTCATGACCAAAGATGGAAGTCCAAGGCTGTTGATTGGCCAGGGAAGGAGATTGGATCTCATAATGGATGGTTGACTGGTATGGAGTTAACTGCGAAGTTCGCAAGTATATACTGAGTTGGTCGCCGAGATTGGAAGGTCAGCGCGAGCCAGAGGAAATAGCGGATTGCACCATTGATGTTGTGCTTTTATTTGTGTCACGCTTTTAGACTGATGTAGATGGTACTGAGGAGAGGACATGTCGAAGTGGTGAAGACAATAATCCTTAAGTGCAAAGGGTGACAGACATTTCCCTTACCATACAAGGGGGGGGAATTAAGGGAATCACCAAATGATCAGCATATTATTGGAGTATTACCTTAGACGGTGTAAAATAAAGGAGTCTTTTGTTATTTTTCTTTGCTTTGAAAAGCAGGATTACCAGCTTGAGTGCTTGGAGTCTTAATTAGGAAATAGTTCAAGTGCGGAGCGTTTTGGAGAGTCTGCGTTGTTTATTTACTATTACTTCATCACGAGTTAGCTTTAGTGTTTACCATTGAGGGTTGGATAGTTTTGCGGATAACAGAATAGGGTTTGGGAGTGGCTCTTAAACTGCTGCGGGACAAAGTAACTTTTCTCGCAGAAGCAGATCATATTTAGATTTGCGGAGGCACAGGAGTGTAACTCAAGGGCTCTTGGGATTCCTGGAACTTGGAGGAGGTTGTTGCAGAGAATTTTACGGAGCACAAAATCTCTTTCCACAAATTGGGGGTCTGGTGGGGAAATTCCTTTTCTCTGTTTAAACCTGTTAAAATCTGCAGAGTTATTTTTTTTGTCTTTTTTTACCCTCAATATGTCAATGATGATTGGAGATTACAAGGCTGGAATGGGAAAATCCCTTCCAACCCATTGACAGGTAGCATCCAGCATTGCACCACCCTATCAAAGTTCTCCGCATAAAACCACAAGTCCAATGGGGCCGCCACCAAGGGAAACCATGGGTGGACAATCAACATATGCCGCACCAGAGTTGCAGGAGGAGCAGTGGGGTAGCAGAGCAAAGATTGGGCCAAGGGACTATCCCATGGTTAGGTTTTTTCCGGAGGATGTCCACTGGTTCCTGGAACGGTTCAAGAACAAAGCCAACAGTGAAGGCACAAACAATGTAAACTGGGTTTGGCAGATAGTCAATTTCATTCTGGACAAGGAATATCTACAGGATGCGGAGGATATGGAGGGTTATAGAAAACAGAATTGGGAGAAGTTGCAGAGGGAAATAGTGGAGAAATGGGGGTCACAAGAGCAGAGGTTCCAAGAAGTGGATCTCAAGCGTCTCACAATGGAAACAGCAAGGGAAGGAGGTGTTTCCTCAAGGATGTTGTTTGGTGTGTACTGTTTCTCATTTGATTGAATTTTAAAGTATCTAGTCCGCAACAAAATTTTGGCTGAGCATACTGGTTCAGTAAAGAAGACCTTCATGCGGGGGCTTAGATTAAAGTTACACAGAAGTTTCCATAGAAAGCTATACAATGCGGGACGGAGGAGTGAACCTAATCCCAGACATGAAGGACATCTGCGCGGCAGTTGTGGGAAAGTTGGAACTTGCAGAAATTATGGAGGAAGACCAAAAGGGTCCAGTAAGGGGGGACGCGCAGAAGAAGAGGGTAAAGGGGCCAATAATGCCAAAAGAAACTGCGGAAATGAAGGAAATGATTAACAAGATGCATCTTTTCTGGCAGAAAGCTATGGCAAAGACAGCCAGAACAGCTTTGGAACCACCAAAAGCAAAAACAAAGCATGTACCAACTCAGGCATCATTGAGGGTGCCACAAAGAAACAAAGGAAAGCATGGTGTCTTCCAATGCTACTACTGTTGGGAAGATGGCCATCTTAAAAGGTTGTGTAAAGACCTGAGTGCAGACATGCGGAGAAAAATAGTTAAGAAAGATGGAATGGAGTACTTTTACCCTTCAGGAGAAGCTATATTTCACACAACCACCCCATGTACTATTGGGAAATCTTAGATGATTGTGAGCACAAAAGGAAAGCTGAGTGTGAGGGCAAGTGCAAGGTAGTGAGGGCTAACTGTGAAGTGCAAACTTATAGTGGAGTAACTTAACACACAGCAAGAGGGATGAATGTTCCAATGGAAGGGAACCAAACCCAAGCCCAATGTGATGACTGGATTTAGAAAATGCAAGAACATATGAAATTAACTAACTAAGGAAGCAATCCCCAGGCAAGCAGCATAGATTTTATAATGTAATACAAAATGACTAGATACAACCTGATGGATGGTCAACTACAGTTTTGAGCAATGAGGCAATAAATGACATGAACGGAGTAAAAAATGAAATAACAGTATGAAAATTTCTGAGGTCTTAGCCTAAGTGCAAGACAAATAGGGGACAAATGTATTGGAGTGTAACAGTTGAGACATGAGGGAGTGACATCAGAAGCAATGCAAATATGAAGGTGTAGTTTATTCAGGGTAAGGGACTAGTCCATTTGCAAACTATACAGTTGAGGTGGCTTGACTAGCATGGGTGCAAACTAGCAAGAGCATGTGACCGGAAATGGGAACCCAAGGGTTATTGATACCCAGGGTGAAAAGGTGGAGCCTGAATGGATGGTTGACTGAGGTAGAGTTGACTGCAAGGCTAACAAGTGGGTGCTGAGTCAGTCGCCAAACATGGAAGGTTGTTATGCAAGCCAGAGTTGATAAGTGGAAGGCACCATTGATGTTGTGCTTCTAGTTTGTCATGCTAATTATGGACTGAGGTAGATGTTACTGAGGAAAAGGGTATTTCAAAGTGGGAGGACAATAATCCTTAAGCTCAAAGCTTGACAGTTGCCTGGGTATAAAGACGCAAGCTCCTGCAAGCATTCAGACAATTTTCCCATTGATTCCAAAGTTGTTACAAATACTGTATACCCATTAACATTACTTTTTTGCTTTTAAATAGATTTATAATTAATCATATTGTCATCATCATTTCCCCATTGCAAAAACTGCATTCAACAAAACAAGCAATGCATCCCTAGTACAGCCACACAAGGTATCCAAGGCAAGGGAAAACAATGCCGTTTGCGCAAGGTTTCTTGCATGTTTCCTATAATTAGCAAGCCGGTTGTAGATTTCCTAGCAGTGTCCAGAAGGGAGGTGAAAATTTGAAGGTCCGCGCTGCAAGTCAACTATCATATACCGCCAGTGCCGGAGATTGAGTTCTTTGGTATTTGGAACCCTGGTAAGTTGAGGCTTAGAGACTAACAATAAGTAAAAAAAATAAAAGAAAGAAAAATGGAACTAATATAATCTTTGTTGCTGTAGTACTGCCACAATTTTGGCAATATACCACCAATACACCTCCACCACTGCTACCATATACTGGGTCAATTGGGTTTGAAGTTCAAGCCAAGGAAACGCAGACAGTCAAAGAGGCAAGGGAAGAAGGAACAATGACTGAAAGGGAGGTGGAACCGGAGCAAAGGGAGGAAAATGAAGAGGAAGGAAACGGGATAGAGGGAAGGAGTGGAATTGAACGGGAGGTGGAGGAAGGGAAAGGAACAGAAAGAGATGAGGCAGAGGGCCAAAATGAGGAGAATGGGGTGCGAGTCAAAGGGCAAATTGAAACCAATGCAAGGCAATTGACTGGCAATGTTTGGGAAGGTTTTTCAAGGGGCCAAAGGAAGAGAGCTCACAAGGAACTCATGGAGGAAGG
This sequence comes from Puccinia polysora, assembly GCA_025617555.3. Lineage (NCBI taxonomy): Eukaryota > Fungi > Basidiomycota > Pucciniomycetes > Pucciniales > Pucciniaceae > Puccinia > Puccinia polysora. The sequence goes on along the minus strand of CM062623.1, from coordinate 33,934,756 downwards.
TGGATGGAATACCCAACCAAAGAGAGTTTGGACTGCAAAGTGCAAGGAGATCTTTGAGAGACATCTGGTGATGCAAGTGATTATCTTGCGAAGGCTGTCTTCTTTGGTGGACAACAAAGATTTGGAAGAGTTTAGGTTGATGGTAGAAGAATTGAATGAGAATTGGGAGGAAGCGGAGAGAAAAATAAAGGATAATTTGTAGAAATGTATTTTGTAATTATATATATTATTTTTATTATTTTATTATTTTATTATTTTATTATTTTATTATTTTATTATTTTATTATTTTATTATTTTATTATTTTATTATTATTATTATTATATTATTATTATTATTATATTATTATTATTATATTTTATTATTATTATATTATTATTATTATATTTTATTATTATTATTTTTTCTTGAAGGAAAATAGGATTCTGATTTTGAAATAAAACATGAAGGGATAAAATTGTGAAAAAGAAAAGGGGGATATCTCTGAGAAAGGGAAAGAAAATGAAATAAGGAAATGGGATGAGATTAATGGGAATGAATGGGATGGAAATGTGGAATGGGATGGAAGAAATGGAATGGAATGGGAGCTACAATTGACAATGTTTGCAAGGGTAAATTTCATGGAAGTCTCAAACAAAATAGGGAGATTTGCAAAGGTGATGGGCTGGTTCCCACAAGGTGCAATCTTTGTCAGACTGGAAGCCAGTCCATTTGAAAAGGTATTGAAGCTTTCCTTTGCGCAACCTGGAATCCAGGATACGGATTACTTCTCACTCTAACTGATTGTGGACACTGACCAGTTTGGGAGGAGGATGAGTCTTGCCCGGGTATAGGACTCAAGCTGGCTCTAGGAGGGACACGTGAAAGACCGGGTAGATACCTTTCCATTTTGCAGGTAAGGTGAGTTTAAAGGAGTTAGGGGGACAATCGATTCAACTTTGAAGGGGCCAAGCTTTATTTCAGAGAGTTTAAAAGTTGGGCAAGTACTGCAAATATTGCAAGCATCAAGGCATACCTGATCTCCTACTGCAAAGGTTGGGGCCAAAGTGCAAAGTAAATCTACTTTTTCCTTGTAGTGCTGGTTTGCTGCTTCAAGGTTGGTTTGAAGTTGCATTTTAAGGGATTGGATGTGGTTAAGGTAATTGGTAGAAGGTTGAGAAGGTGCTAGGTGAGGGGAAGAGAAATTCTGATTTCTACCATAAAGAGTCTGGAAGGGAAACTGTTTGGTGGAGGAATGAATGGAGTTGTTGTAGGCAAATTTGGCTAATGGGAGCCATTGCAACCAGTTGTCCTGTTGGTAGGAGACGTACATTCAGAGATACTGTTTGAGGATCTGATTGACTTGCTTGTTTTTCCCATCTGTTTCCAGGTGCTAAGCTGTTGATAGATTGCAAGTGATCTTAAAATGTTGGCACCGCAAGGTCCAGAAGCTAGAGACAAACAAATATCCACAATAACTAATTATGTTATCAGGGAGACCATGCTTTGAGAATAAATATTCTATAAATAAATTATCTAAGTCTTCAGAAGAGGACATCACATTACTGCAAAGAAATAAAGCCATCTTCAAGAAGAAATTGACTACTACTAAAATAGCATCATAACCACTAGAAATAGCTAATTGAAAAATGAAATCCATAGAAAGCGAGTGCCAAGGAATTGGCAGAATTGGAAGTGGCTGGAGCAGCCCATACTTCTGATGTTTCAAGGACTTGTTCTGATTGCAATCATAGCACACATTAACAAAGTATTTTAATTCATTGTTTATACCAGGCCAATAGAAGTATTTTGTGATCAATTGGTAGGTTTTATCCTGCCCATAATGACCAGCAAGTGGAGAATCATGCCTTGACTTGAAGATATCTAACTTAATGCAAGGATTATCTGGTACTACTTTACAATTTTTATAAACTAAATAATCATTTTTGTCAATACTATAATCATTATCTAATAAGTTTTCATTCTTGCAAATTTTGCTACACTTGGGGTCTTTGAGTTGAGCTTGTTGTATTTCAGAAGCTAGATCTCAAAGGTGAGTGATGATCAAACTGAGTTTGGCAGACTGGGTTGAGAAAAGTGTCCTAACTTTTTCAGGGTTGTTGTTGGCAAATGTGCTTCCCCCTCCTGGGTAAACATTGTCCCAACGTGACAAAGCATCAGGGACTACCGCTTTTTTCCCAGGACGTTACGTGATTGTAAAGTTGAACTCCAAGAGATAAATGGCCCAACATGCCTGTCTGCGTGTAAGGAATTTTGAGCTCATGAATATTTCAAAGAATTGTGATCAGTTACAACCTCAAAAGGTTCCATAAGAATCAAAAGGTATGAACTCCATTTTTTCAAGCAATAAAAAATTGGAAGAAGTTCCTTTTCATGAATCTTGTAATTGAGCTCTACATCAAGCAATTTGCAAGACTCAAAAGCTACGGGATGAAAAAGAGAAGAAGAGGAGGAAAACTGCAAGATTAATCCTGCAATTGCATAGTTGCTTGCATCTGTTTCTAAAATAGTGCAAGCTAGCTAATTAAAGCAAGCTATTGTTCAAGCAGTGGTAAATGCTTTTTTCAGAGCTTCAAACTCCAAAGCAGCTTTTTATTTGAGAACAAAATGAGCTTCTTTTTGAAGAAGGTTAGTAAGGTTCACTGTTTTCTTGGCATAATGCTCAATAAACCTCCTGTAAAAATTACTGAAACCAAGGCAAACTTGAAGGGATTTAACAGAGGAAGGCGGGGGCCAGTCCAATATGCGCTGGCTCTTGGCTGGATCCATCAATAGTCCTTGCTGCAAGACTATGACACCTAAAAATTGAAGAGAAGGAGGATGAAATTTGCACTTAGAGGCTTTTGCAAACAGGTCATTATTGCAAAGTCACTGCAGCACCTCTTGCACATGTGAAATGTTATCTTCAAGATTCTTCAAGTAGAATAGTATATTGTCAAGATACACCACAAGATATTTCTCTACAAGGTCAGAAAAAATGTTGAAAAGTTGAAGGAGCATTGCAGAGGCCAAAAGGCATGATGGTATACTCATAACTGCCAAACTGTGTTCTCATTGCCGTCAAATACTCATGACCTTTATCAATGCAAACTAGGTTATAGGTGCCTCAAAGGTCAAACTTTGAGAAATAAGCAGCTCCATGGAAGAGAGTGAGGAGGTGCAAAATAGGCAGTACTGGGTAGGCATTCTTCTGGGTTACCTGGTTCAGTTTCCTATAGTCAACAAAAAGGCAAAGTCCACCATCTTTCTTTGGAACAAATAAGACAGGTGAACCAGTGTTCAAATTTCTTGGTTGAAGAAATCCTTTTGATACAATTTACGCAATTTATTCTTGAAGCGCGGTCAATTCCTGCTTCAAGAGAGAGTAGACTGGTCCTGGTGCCGGTGGTGGGCAAGTAAGTTCAATCTTATGATTGCAAGAATGGAATGGAGGAATTTTATCTTCCTTTACAGCTGAAAGAACGTTGGAAAATTCATGATAAACCAAACGTAAAGAATCTTGAATGATTTCTAAATATTCAATCTTGTCATCTTTGAGCACAGGATTTCAAGTGCTTGCATGACAAAAGAGGATTAGGGAGCTCAAAATAAACCATTTGGTTTGTGCCTGTTTCTCTTTGAAGAAACAAGGAAGAGGTAAGTTGGACAAATAAGCAATAACTCCTAAATATGAAGAGGGAACTTGGGAATGAAGGTCAGGATATTGCAAATATCCTGGCGGAAAAGTGTCATCCAACTCACTGACAGTGTCAGGTAGTCTGTTTAATTCCTGTTTGACGGAAGGGTTAGTTTCCTGGGGTTGCAAGGTTTGAAGGTTAATTAATCCTTCTTGCCAACTCACATCCCAATCCCAGTGGAATAGGAAATCATGGCCCAGAATGGTATCATCCATTCCGGGAATATCCAAGACAAATAAATCCAATTCAAAGCTGGGGAAATTAGAAAATGCAAAGGTCCATTTTACCTTTTGGGAAACCCAATGAGACAGCCCAGTTGCACTACTTACTAAATAGATAGGGAATCTATCTATCTTGGAATGCGTAAGATTTTTGGAAGTGGAAAAAGATTCACTTATAAAAGAAACATTAGCACCAGAATTGAGTAAAACTTGATAAGGGGAATTTTTGGAATGGAAAAGGACAAATCTCAAACTTGGAGAACCTAGTGACTAGCAAGTGCAAAGATTGACTAACTGAAATTTAGATAATGTGTAGTCTTCCTTGGGAGTGTCAGGAAAACTACAAGCTAATTTTTTGACTGTTTAGCCGCTTCAAACGCTAGCTGCTTTGCACAGATATCAACATCATGTTTACCTCCACAATACATACATAACCCATTATTTTCCCTCCTTAAAAATTCCTCATTCCGGAGCATCCAAGTCTCTTTGTCCAGGAAATTTTTGTAAAAATAAATAGAGCTTAAGCTTTGATGAAGTAAAAGGGAATAAGAAAGGAATGAAAGAGGCTTTTAATGTCAAGCGTAACAGACCTGAGATAAGGAGGTAAAGGACACTCTGGTTGATATGTTGGCAGAACAGATGATGAATTCCACTTGAGAGCACCAGTGTTTAAATAGAATAAATACAAAATAGGCTAAAAAGTGGTTGAGTACCAAATGAATAAGGTAAAATTAGAATAAGAAGTTTAAGTCACATGGTATGTGAAATGCAATAATTGGAAAGTCTGGCAATCACAATACAAAAAAAACAGCCTAGTTATATTTTACCCATTATTTTAATACTTCAATAAAAATAATAAAATAAATCACATCAATCCAATCAAAGACATTCAAACTCCAGTGAAAGTCACATAAATTAAAACTCAAACTCTAACACACCGGCTTGAATTGCACTGGGGGAAGTTACTTTCCTAAAAGGAATCCAACTCTTTTTCTTCAATTAACATAATGTTCTACTAACTTTTGGAATAATTCTACATACAGGCTAGTGACTGATTAATAAGATGAGCTGAATGACTTGTAAAATTCTTGGGGCATATTTGAATAAAACTTCTATCTTCAAAGTATAATTTCTACTATTTGCTGGAAAATTCTTCAGTTTAAAAGTGAATGACTTGTCAGATGCATTGGATTTGTTCAAGGTTGGATTTGATTGTGTAGAATAAACTTGATTGATTTTTTGGATGTGAGTACTGGAATGATTGTGAAAATTGATGGATGATTGATGAAGAAAATAAAGTGTATGTAAAGTGTGAATTCAGCTGGAAAACTCCAGACTGATCCTCCCAGGACCAATTGATGCAAGTTATTGAGATTGATGGTGATCAGGCTGAGCTGTTGGACTTCAGACCAATCCTTGCAAATCAATTTGGTAGCAAGATGTCAGTGATGCTGGTGATCAGGAAAAGTTTGGGAATGCAAGGTGAGCTGGATAGTTCATCAACTTTGAAGGTGAGGTAATGACCTTGAAAAAGACTGAGTAGAGTGATTAAGTGGCTGGAAAAATTCAGACCAATCCTCCCAGGACAAGCTAATATCAAGATGTTGAGATCAATGGTGATCAGGTTGTAAGGCCAATCCTCCCAAGACAATTCAAAAGCATTTTGAGATCAATGGTGATCAGGTTGTAAGACCAATCCTCCCAGGAAAAGTTGAAAGCAAGATATCAGGGGGTGCTGGTGATCAGGTTGAGTTTGCATAAGCAATTTTCCCAAGAAAAGCTGATAGAAAGATTTCAAGATGGATGGTGATCAGGTAGTAAGACAGATCCTCCCAAGATGAGTCAAAAGCGTTTTGAGATTGATGGTGATCAGGTTGTAAGACCAATCCTCCCAAGATGAGTCAAAAGAATTTTGAGATCAATGGTGATCAGGTCATAAGACAAATCCTCCTAAGTTGACTGAAAAAGAACTAAGCTGGTTGGCGGTTCTGCGGCAGTCTTGATGGTTGATCATACAATTGAACACTTTGAGTGTACCAGTAGATGGATGTGAGAAAAACAAGGCAGCCGGATTGCATTTTATTGCCTATTGATTAAATCCATTGCGCTCCCCAACTGGATTTGTTCTTCCCAATCAATCAAGTTAAATCTAGAACTACTAAAACTGCCAAGCTAAGGAAAAAGAACCAATTGGAAGGGATAATTTCAAGACCGTACTTAAGCAGCATACTCAAACCAGTTGGTTGATGATAAATTGGGACAAATCAACTAGGCGACTGAGGTATTGATGATTATTGGTGTCCAACAATTCTTGAACCACTCAATTGACCAGTCTGCGCACTTGTAAAATCCATTGATTTAATTTGGTCATTTGATTCCAGTAGATCTTGAGCTGAAAATTTGTTTGATTTAAACCAGTCCAATCAATTGAATAAAATAGCTTTTGGAAGCTCATCCCCATCTGGTTGGTAGGTCTGCTTGCTGGCTCTGGAGCTTGTTGTGGTTGGTCAATTGAAAAGATTTAAAAGTTTGCCCTCAGGGTTTAAAAGATTTTGATTGGTTGGTTCAATCAATATGTCTTACTCTTCAGATGATCTGTGGTTTTGATCAACTTCTTGCTCAGATTCCTTTTTGTCAAGGTTGAGACTCTCTCTAGCCAGCTTGTACAAGGTTTATTACTCCAATGTTTGAATTGATTGACCATTTCCAAGATAGTCTGATGCCCAAATGGTTGTTTCCTGGTTTTCTTTGACTCCCAACTTGCTTCTATCCAAGCCATCCATTGATTACAAAATTTTGGTCTGATGATCTTGAGGATGGTGATTTAATCCTTGTTGAGATGCTGATGGGATAGGACAAGCTTGATTATCAATGACAAGGCTCATCCCCATCTCACCCCCTTGCCAAAAGAGTCAAAGACCAATTTTTGGACAAGACTGTTGAAGACAAACAACTTGAAAGAAAGATAGATGGATAAGGTTGAGCATAGGCTTTTAACCGTGTAAAAATAAAGAGAGCTTAAGCTCTGATGAATTAAAAGGGAATAAGAAAGGAATGAAAGAGGCTTGTAACTTCAAGCATAACAGACCTGAGATCAGGAGGAAAAGGACACTCCCGTTGATATGTTGGCAGAAAATATGATGAATTACACTTGAGAGCACAAGTGTTTAAATAGACTAAATACAAAATAGGATAACAAGTGGTTGAGTAAAAAATGAATAAGGTAAAATTAGCATAAGCAGTTTAAGTGAAATGATAGGTGAAATGCAATAATTGGACACTCTGGCAATCACAATACAAAAAACACAGCCTAGTTATATTTTACCCATTATTTTAATAATTCAATAAAAATAATAAAATAAATCACATCAATCCAATCAAAGACATTCAAACCCCAGTGAAAGTCACATAAATGAAAACTCAAACTCTAACACTTTGGAGTTTTGGTGATGGGCTTTCCTTTTGGGTTGGAGTGCAAGGTTGGATGTGGTCTGGATTGCTTTGAATTCTTCAGAGATTGTTTCAAGGAGTCATCTGCCTTTGGAGTAGATGGTCCATGGTGGTTTTGTTGGGAGCAGTTCTTGTCATGATAAACATTATCAAGCTCAATCACCCGGTCAATTAACTGCTGAAGGGAGGTTGTCTTATGTCCCCAAAATGCAGGTTGTTTGATTAGGAGTGCCGGAAAACTCTTTAAAAAATGAAATAGAAGGGCTTCCTTGTTCCATTGGATGCAAGACTGCAGAGTTCAAAAATTGGAAATATAAACGGAGGCTCTACTATTTTCCTTCATGACTAGATTATTGAGTTTGTATTCAGCTTTTTGAAATTCATTAGGGTTTCCAAACAGGGTGAACAGCTGTTGCTTGAACTTTTCCCAATTGTTGAGAATACAACTGGGACTAGTGTTATCTAATAGTTTGAGGTAGGGTTTAAACCACTGCAAGGCTCTTCCACCAAGGAAGGAAGATGCATACATAAATCTAGGTCTATCAGTAGGGAAATTGTGAGGATTGTTTGAGAAGATGATTTTGCAGGACTGTAGGTAGGATCTAAGCTTATGAGGGTGTTGCCCAGTAAAATGATCAGGCTGCTTCATGCCTTGGGTACAAAAACTAGGACCACTTGGACCAGATTGCAAGGCAGTTTGGTTAAGCGCCTGGATCAGAGTCATGAGTAAGGTTGAAGTGCTGGGTTTGGGAGAATTAGTGCAAGCCCCAAATCTACCACAAGTTGAGGTTTCATTCAAAGAGTCTTTGATTTCTTTGAGAGGGTCCACTTCTTCCCAAGAGGGAGCAAGGGGATAATCAAAAGGTTCAACCAAAGGAGAGTAAGAAGAAGGGACAGGATCTCAAGGTTGTCTGGCCCAAGAAACGCTGGATCTCCCTACCCAATGGATATCATCATTGCAAGGGGTGAGGGAAGCGTTCCCGGTTGAGCAAGCACTTGACACCGTAAAATAAATCTATTATAGGCTGGCAAGCTAAAATAGATGAGTTGAGCTAGTTAATTTACTTTCAGACAACCACCCCACGTACTATAGGGCAATCTTAGATGATTGTGAGTGCAAAAGGAAAGCTGAGTGCAAGGGAAAGTGCAAGGTAGAAAGGGCTGACTGTGAAGTGCAAAATTATGGTGGAGTAATTTAACACACAGCGAGAGGGATGAATTTTCCAATGGAAGGGAACCAAACCCAAGCCCAATGTGATGACTGGATTTATCAAATTCAAGAAAGTATGAAATTAACTAACTGATGAAGTAACCCCCAGGCAAGTGGCATAGCCTTTATAAGGTAATCCAAAATGACTAGATACAACCTGATGGACGGTCAACTACAGTTTTGAGAGATGAGGCAATGAATTACATGAATGGAGTACAAAATTAAATAACAGTATGAAATTTTCCAAGGTCTTAGCAAAAGTGCAAGACAAATAGGGGACAAATGTATTGGAGTATGAAGGTTGAGACATGAGGGAGTGACTTCAGAATCAATGCAAATATGAAGGTGTAGTTTTTGCATGGTAAGGGACTAGTCCATTTTCAAACTATACAGTTGAGGTGGCTTGAATAGTGTGGGTGAAAACTAGCAAGAGCATGTGACCGGAAATGGGAACCCAAGGGTTATTGATACCCAGGGTGAAAAGGTGGAGCCCAAATGGATGGTTTACTGAGGTAGAGTTGACTGCAAGGTTTTCAAGTGGGTGCTGAGTCAGTTGCCAAAGATGGAAGGTTGTTATGCAAGCCAGAGTTGATAAGTGGAAGGCACCATTGATGTTGTGCTTCTAGTTTGTCATACTTATGGAATGAGGTAGATGGTACTGAGGAAAAGGGTATGTCAAAGTGGGAGGACAATAATCCTTAAACTTGAAGCGTGACACTATACTGGACTTTCCAGATCAACCTTCACCAAGAGATCTGGCTCAAGCGGCAGCAGCACAAAAGAAGGAGGCAACAACCTTGGCGGGGTACACGTTTACTCTAACTTGGAAACCCCCAGAAGTTTTGGCAGAGGTTAGAGCTTTCCGCTCCGACAAGAGGAGAATGGAAATCAATGGTCCTACCCTTGCAAAAACTCCAGAGCAGGCAGTGGTAGTAAAAACGGGGGGATCCCGCAGGAGGGCAGGAGAAGTATTGAAGAGGATTTTCAGAACAGATCACCCTGTTTCCCAAACTTTGAAAGAGCTGGCAGCAATCTCACCAGTAATGGCCGAGGAGATGGTTGCAGTCTTTAAGCAGTTTACGGGGAATAAGGAGGACAAACTGAAACCCAAGGAAGAGGCAAAGGTTGGTTCTCTCAACATGGGGGCAGACGTTCTGGGAGCAAGTGGTGCTATGATGTTCCAGTTGGGCTACATAGAAATGCAGATCAGAGGCAAACGGTGTTTGGCAATGGTCAATAGCGGCTCAATGGTAAATTTTCTCCCATTGAAGTTGGAAACTGATGGGGGGTTGGTCCAGCACAAGGCAAATATTGGGTTGTGGAATTTGGGAGGTTTTAAATGCACGGGCAAAGGGGTAGTGGAGAAAGAGATGACAGAGGTGGCTAAGGTATTGGTTCTGCTGTTGTATTTGGTAGTAAGCAGGTTGGAGGTCATACTTGGTAGGCCATTCCTTTTTGCCTTCTGTCCGGATACTAGGGAGGAACTACTTACTGTTGCCGACGCCTGGGGGGAAAAATACAAAACAACCATCTGTTGGCCTGAGAGCGGTGGATGGGAACATTGGAAGGGCTGTCTGTTTGCGGAAGGCAGCCACAACAATGCAGCAGAGGATTTTTAGATTTTGACCATGTGGCCTGTTTGGGCAAGGCTCCGTCCTTTCACAGACGGTTGAAAGATAAGGAGAAAGGAGGAACCCCTGTGCTATGGTGCGGCGTGCTTTGGGCGGTATGGAGGAAAGCATGAATTGGTGTAACAATGATGGGAGTGGGGGTAGGATAAAAAGTGAGTCCTTCCTTGTATTTTCCTCCAATGGGTGTCAGAAAAAGCAGCTACACTTGTGCCAAAATTGTGAGCAGCCCAGATTTTGTTGCAGGTTGGCAATTGCAAGTGGAGGAAACACCGGAGGGATCAAAGTTGATCTAAGTGCGGACTTTTGGTGGCAAATACAAACCGGTTGCTAAGAAGTTGTGGCCACAGAACAAGCCAATGCTGCAGGACTTCAACAAACAAATGAGGCCCATCTGTTGGTCATGAGACCCGTATGAGTTGCTGTTGACAACCACAATTCTTAAGGAGGATTTTTTGGGCTTAATGGAAGAGCAGATGGCGGAATTCAACTTTGGTCCAGAGGGGTGATTGCAAGAGGAGGAAGTACAAATGTTGAAGGCGGTGATTTTCATGCAGAGGAAGGCACCATTTTTTTTCCAGAGGAAGAGGGGATGCTCAGGCAAGAAATTGCGGAACCCTACCGGATACCTACGGTGCCTCACAACCCTTTTCAAATTAAAACCATTCCTATTCCGGCAGCGGTTAGGGATCAGTTTACGGAGTTGGTTCAGGACCAATTTTGGACGGGTCTGTACAAGCCTTCTTGTTCTAGTTATTCCAGTACAATTTTGGCGGTACTGAAACAGGACAGGAAGAGTCTGCGGATCATCCACAACCTGCAAAGGTTAAACTCAGTCACAATCAGAGATGCTGGGTTGCCTCTGCATGTGGAGGAGTTTGTGGAGAATATGACTGGAAGAGTATTCTATGGGTTGGTAGACGTCATGGGGGGGTACAAACAGCAGGAGCTACACCCAGAGTCCCAACCAATGAAGGCGTTTGAAATGGGGTTGGGGAAACTTCAGTTAACAAGGCTTCTACAAGGGGCAACTAATTTGGTAGCTGTTTACCAGGCAAATATGACATGCATTTTTCAGGATGATGTTCCTCAAACAGTGCAGATATTCATTGATGACGCGGGTATCAAGGGGCCACAAAGAAACTATGGAAGAGAAGCTATTGCAGAGAATTTGGGGATAAGGATTTTTTTTTGGGAATATGCACAGAATTTGGAGAGGATCCTGTTCCCAATAAAGGAAGTGGGATTGACTGTTTTGGGCAAAAAGTTTGTGGTATGCTTCCTGGCCTTGGAGGTCCTTGGTCATGAGGTTTCTGCAAAAGGAAGGAAAATAACTAACGCCAAAGTTAACAAGGTTATAGGGTGGCCTACTTTGCAGAATGCTACTCACGTTTCCCAGTTTCTAGGTCTATGTGGATGGGTGCGGATCTTCATTTAAAGTTTTGCAGAGATAGCAAGCCCATTGCTGAGGCTGATTAAGAATGGAACTGAGTGGTTTTGGATGGAGGAATGCAATTGCGCATTCTGGGAGTTGAGGGAGATTGTGGGGCGGCGGATACTGTTGAAGGACCTGGATTACAGAAAAGGGGGAATCCAGCTGGAGGTAGACTTGAGAAAGTTTGGTGCAGGAAGTGTGGAATTCAGAAGAGGACTTCTCCTTTAATGGTTCCCAAGTTTGGAAGTTATTGATCCCTTGCGTCTGTAAAACCTGAGTGCAACTGTTCAACCTATGACTGAGAGACAGAGAGATGAGTGTAAAGAGTCCTTCCAGCTTCCTGTGATGTTCTCCTTTGATCTGCCATCCGGGTTGAGGGTGCGGTTTAAGTAGCCTTCCCCTCAACCCTAACCTAGGTATAACCGCAAGCAAACAAGAATAATGAAATACAACCCCTAAGTACAGAACCCTAGCCCAATTCTATCCTTCCAACCCCATCCCATGATCCATATCCCATCTGTATTTCCTGCCTGTCATTACATCCACCCGGTTTTTCCTTCTCATGATGCGGCCCTTGCACTGCGCCCAACTTGGAGCCCCCCTTGCATGTCTGTATCTGCCTGATGCGCCATCCCAGATATCTGAGTTACATCCGCGCAATCCATCCAATCCAATCCAATCCACCCCGCGCCTCCAGATGCCAAGCCCAATTCAACTACTGCTGAGCCCGCAGCACGGCTTTCTGCGGCAAAGATGCAACCATTGCTGAGCGCTCTGCCACTGCTGAGCCTACCGCTACTTCTGAGTGTGCAGCGCCCAGCCCATTCCAACTTGTGTCCATAAAAGACCGCCACATCCCGGTGGGTTTCTAATGGTGGGTTTTCTAACTCTGATACCCCCTAATGTAACCATGGCAGGTGTAACTATGTACCTAGGTGCCTATGAGTTTCCACAACCCCCTGACTCTCCTGATGTGAGAGAATTTACTATTAGGAAAGATGCTGAGTACTATTGTAGAAAATGGGCAGTCATGCATGGCTACCCAATGACAACATTGAAGTCAAAAAGAGACAAATATTTCAACCTAGCCTGTGAAAGATATGGAGTGTATGAAGGGTCACTCCTCATCAAAATTCAAAGGCAAAAACACAAAAGGAATTTTGGGTGTGAATTTATTATCTGTGCACATTGCACAGTAGCAGATCCCATTTGGTGCCTTTCAACTATAAATTGCCAACAAAATCATAAACCATCTCAAAACCTCTCAGCACATCCTCAACTGAGGAGAATCTCTGGTGTGGCCTTGGATGAACTAAAGGAAGGCATGAAAGATGGGCTCAATACAGTTAAAATTAAAAGGAAAGTGAGCAAAATTGATGGGGGAGAATACATTTACAATAGAACAATCTATAACACTAAGCACAAAGTTAGGGAAGCTGAACTCAAGGGGAAAAGTGTTATTGATTTTCTATTTTAAATTCTCCAAGAAACTCAGGGGTTTTCCAGTTAAAAGTTCAGTGGATAGGGTAACTTACAGGTCCTGTTCTTGGCTCATCCTGATTCTTCAAAAAATTGCAAAAAATTCCATCATATTGCATTATTGGATTTTACTCATAAAACAAATATTCACAAAATCCCTCTATTGCATGCTGTAGGAATGACAGCCAACAAGAAAAATTTTAAAAAGGATTTTGTTTTTATAAAAAAAGAAAAATTTGAGTTCTACAGTTGGGCATCAAATGCACTAAAGGAGTTGTCTTAGGATCCAGAGAGGCTTCCCAAAATCTTTCTGACAGACTGTGAAAAAGCTCTGATTTGTCCAATTGAAAATAGTTTCCCTGAGTCATCCAGACATTTGTGCTATTTCAAATTGTCTGGTAATATTCCATAAAATTGCAAATTTTGCTTCAGGAATGACAATGAATGATGGAAAAGTTTCACGTCTCTGTGGGAAATGTATGGGGCCTCTAAAACCAAGGGGGAGGCAGAATCTAATTGTGCAGAACTCAGAGTAGGCCAATTTATTGCTTCTTCTGTTTATCTCTGATTGGGATGCTTATTTTGAAACTTGTATACAGTGTTTCTTGAAAGCCTGAGGATGTGCTTGATTATATTGATCAGAAAACTTTCCCTATCAAAGAGATTTTTGTAACAGAGTAGACTTTTTTCAACCCTTTCTTTGGAAATAAAACAACATCTTGGGTAGAAGCGGCTCATGCTACTTTCAAACAATTACTTTTTGGATCTTTGGAGAACATTTTGGATGTGTCAAAGAATCTTGAGGGAAAAATTGGTACCCAAAAAAATCCAGTGAATGTGTTGCTTAAAAAATCTTGAATAAAGTTAGGAACTGTTCTTCCAAAATAAATCTTGCCTTTGGGTCACAAATTTTCAATCAAGGCAATTGAACTCATTGGGAAAAAGTTTGAGAAGTTAAAGCGCAACCATGATGTTGAGTGGTTCTCAAATTCATATTCCAAGACAATGGGCTTGCCCTTTTTCCACATCTTAGCAGAAATACTAGCATCAAGAGGATCTGTTGTGCCTAGGGATATCTATCCTCAGTGGAGTGAAAACTTATTATCATGAATTTCAAGACTAAGACCAACAGAGACTTTGAAGAAATGAAAAGATAACACTTAAGACACAAGGAGTGAAAGTTAGAGTAGAATGAGAAGGGCCTTACCAAAAGAAGAACAGGATATATGAATAATAGAATTGGGAAGGTAGAATGGTAAGAGGATGGGGAACAATGAAATACGGAGGAGCTAGACAATTAAGTTAGAACAAATTTCACAGGACTCAAAATAGAGAGGTTTCCTCACAGCTGGAAAAAAGGATGAGTTGACAGTTGTAAAGGGAGAGACAGTTGTTGTTGCAGAGGTTGACTGATGAAGATGATTGAGGAGACAGGATTGAGTTTTGAGTTCAAAGATAGCACAATGAGGTGTTGAATGGGGATGGAAGGAATTGAATAAACAGTTGTAGGATAATTGAGGTGGTAGTTGATTGATGAGAAGGGAGGAAAATGAGAGAGCGGGGGGAGATGAGAGGTGATGAGGTGGGAAGATCAGGAGTGGAGAGGAGAAGATGAGGATTGGATGGTAGAAGTTCAGGGGTGAATCAAAAGGGTTGAGTCAAAGAGAAGAAGGGGGATAAGGATGGGATGCAGACAAGGAGACAGCCCTCCCTGGGGGGCAGTTGGGGAAACCTAGATTGAACAGGAGCAGAGGGAACGGAGAGGTTTTTGAGCTACTGTCAACTCAACACACCACCCTGTTCATTTTTGAGGTGCTAGGACAAAGGAGGTGAGATTTAGGACCAAGGGTCTGATTGCTGGCTTAGTTAATGTGTCTGCAAGCATTTCATGGGACAGAATGAGGTTGGTGATTATTTTTTTAGCCTTGTGATTTTCTCTTAGCCACTTAATCTGTGTATCTACATGTTTCAGAGCGCTGTGGTGAGATAAAAAATTGAATAAGTCGTTGACTGCCTTGTTTTTGATTTTGAAGCAATGAGACAGCTGGTTGTGAGGGTTTAGATTGTGAAGAAGATTTTTGAGCCATAACTTCTCTTGAGTGACTGACACCAAGGCTTTCAGCTCACCTTCAGTGGAGGAAAGCAACATGGAGGGTTGAAGCTTGCTGTTCCAAAACACTGGGCAGCCATACAAGAGGATGATGAAGCCCTTGTGACTTCTTTGGGATTCAGTATTGTTGCCGCCATTGGAGTTGCTGAAGCATTCAATGTCATACTTGAAGCTAGTTGACTTGAGCCTAAGGGCCAGGTTTTTAGTGTGGCTGAGGTATTGCCAGGCATGCTTGGCTTCCAGCCAGTGCTGAAGACTGGGCTTATTGTTGTGTCAATAGAGGGTAGATATGGAGTGAGACAGGTCAGGATGGGTTCTGCTGGCTATGAAGTTGAGGAATCCTGAGGACAATCAAAAATTGATGTTGAGTTTGAGAAATTTGTGATTTTCTTCATTGGATGCTTGAGAGAGATGAGAGTTAGGAGTCATGGGAGTTCTGATTGGTTTGGATTCAAGCAAGCCCAGTTCTTTTAGGGCGCAACCAATGTGTTTTGGCTGCAGAAGACCCAGGCAGTTGTTAGTATTGAAAAGCTGATTTCCAAGGATCTTGTGGAGGGGGCCTTCATGGGAGATGGAGAATTGAGATTTAAGTTGATCACAGAATTTGTTTGACTTTCCAATTACAATAAGATCTTCAACATAGACAAAGATAAGGATGGAATGGTTATTGTTGATGCAGAGACAGGGCTGTGCGCTTGAGGCGTTGAAACCTTTGGATATAATCCATGCTTGCAGTGTTTCAAACCAACTTTTGAGAGCCTGCTTTAGGCTGTATAGGGCCTTGTTAAGCTTGAAGTAAGGAAAGGGTGAGGAGTATCCATCAGGTTGCTTGATATAGACATCCTTGTTGAGTGGGGCGTGCAAGAAAGCAGATTTGATATCCATTTGGCAGATTTTGAGTGAATGATGAAAGGAGTAGATGAAGAGAGCTCAAAGAGTGAAAATTGAGCTGATAGGAGCATAATTTTCTCTGTAATCGCAGAATTCAATTTTCTTAAAGCCTTGGATGCATAATCTTTATTTGAAGAGAGAGTCTGAGCCATTGGGTTGTTCTTTCAGTCAATAGACCCAGACGGTGGACAGAGCCTGATTTCTGTCTGGTAAGGTTTGACATCCTTCCCCAACCTTGAGCAGATCTATAATTTCTAATTTGACCTTCATAGATTCTACCCACCTGACTCAATTGGAGCTCTTCTCCACGTTTCTGTAGCATCTGGGGATGGATTGCATGAGGAACCCAAAGTGCTGGGGTTGTTGAATTCATGAGCAATTGCAAAGGTTGTATGTATCATCAGGTATCAGAAGGGTGGAGACCTGCTTGACATCAGATACGTTGGAGTTGGACTTGGCATTAGAATTGCTCCCAGAAGTTTGAGGCGCGGGAGTTGGTGAAATGGAGGAGGAAAAATCAGGGGTTGACAAGAGGGAATTCTGAGATGTAGGGTTAGGGAGTGATGGATTTTTGGAGGTAGTGGAGGTGAGGACTTCAGTTAAAGGATCATGGAGAATAGAATCAAAGGGAGAGTTCAGAGAGGAAGAGGAAGTATTGTTGAATTTTATATTTTCAAAGATTTTAACATGTTTGCTAAAAAAAAGGGAGCCCTGTTAGGGACAGAATATTTGGTAGGAGTTTAGATTGAGATCAAATCCCACTAGAATCCCCTCAAAGCCCTTTTCTTCAAATTTGGAGAACTTTGAATTATTGTTAAGGACAATGGTCTTGGAGCCAAGATTTTGGAATAGTTTTAGCTTTGGACTTTTTTTGTGCCATAATTCAAACAGGGATACCTTGAGGTTAATGGAGGGTATTGATTCAAGGATCTTGCACACACTGACCATGATTTCATCCCACAGAACAAGAGGAATGGACATTTTGATCATTGAAGTTCTGGCGGCCTCAACAAGGGTTCTATTTCCTTGCTTGGCTACTGGATTGTGTTGAGGAGTGTACAGTTTGGAGTTAGTGTGAAGGATGTTGGGCTGAGGATATTCAGAGTGAAGACAATTGGTAGAAGGATTTATTTCACACACATTAGACAGAGAGAATGAATCATAAGAACAACTTTACTCACCTGAGGATATTCAGAGTGAAGACAATTGGTAGAAGGATGAGGAAGAGGAAATCCTTCTGCCAGTCTTGAGCTCTGTCCTCAGGTGGACACAAAGATAGACATGTCACAAGAATGTGACATGGTTAGGACAATTGAGAATTGGAAACAGGGCGCGCGCAAGTGATAATGAGTGAGAGCAACAGAGTGGGGATGTGTTATGAGTGTCACAAGGTGATGGAAATAATAAGGAACAGAAAAAATGGAAGAAAGTAGAAAATAAAGAACAGACAGAAAAGAAATGAGAAAGATAAGAGGAAACTATATGGGATTGGAGATGGAAGAGCAATAATCCCAACACCCCCCCTTGCTAACCACCCGCGGTGAGGCCAAATAGGGCTTGATGAGCTTGGAGGAGAAACCAAGTCAGCGGTTTGGTTAGCATATCCGCAATCATTTTCTTGGTCCCTACATGATGAACAGTGAAGACGCCTCGAGCCACGCATTCTTGCATGAAGTGGTGTCGTGCGTCAATGTGTTTTGTGCAAGAGTGGTGCTCGGGGTTCTTTGACAGAGCCTCAGCGCCTTTGTTGTCAACGTAGAGAGGAACTGGGCTTGAGTCGCGGATTTGTAATTTAACCATAATGTTTTGTAACCATAGCCCCTCTTTGCAGCAGTCCGATAGGGCTTTGTATTCCGCTTTGGAGCTCGATAGCAAGACTGTAGGCTGCTTTTTGGATCTCCAGGAGATTGAACCAGAGCCGACGCGAAAGACGTAACCAGAGACAGAGCGACAATCGTCGCGGTCTTCGGCCCAGTCCGAGTCGGCAAAGCCGGCGAGAGTGAGATGTGAACCGCCAAGAGTGAGTGTCATGGCACTGGTGGTGGAGAGATATCAAAGAACCCTGATCGCTGCATTCCAGTGGTTGATGGATGCATCTTGAAGTAACTGCAAAAGTTTGTTCACAGCAAACAACACGTCCGGGCGGGTGCATTGGGAAATCCAAAGGAGGGAGCCGACGAGTTGGTTGTATTGGGGAGGGGAAGGCGGAACGTTGGGTTTACGTTTCACCAGGGACTTGAAAGTTGCAGCCGTGGGAGAGATGACGGGAGGAGAGTTTGATGGAAGAAAAATGGAAGCAACCGAGTCGATATAGTGCTGCTGGCCAATGGAGACCGTGTTAGAATTGCAATCACGTCGCACGGAAATGGATAGAAAAAGGGAGAGGTCTTCATCAGACCCAACTGTGAAGCAAGCCCCGATGTCCTTGATGAATGGCAAGACAAAATTGGGAGTTCCCACTACCGCTAGATCGTTGATGTGTGCTGTGACAGCACCCACAAGCACTCCACCCCGCAGTCAGAAGTACAGAGAAGGGTTGTAGGCGGATCTGGTGAGGCTAAGGGAGAGTAGTGCGGCATTGAGCTCAACATTCCACTGCCAAGGTGACTGTTTTAAGCCATAGATGGCCCTTGAGACCTTGCATACCCAGTCGGGGTGCAGCGGATCCTCAAAGCCTGGCGGTTGGGTCATGTAGACCGGTTCATCGAGGTGACCGTTGAGAAACGCCGTCTTGAAATCGACTTGACGGCCAACCCAGCCCTTTGTGCCGAGAAGACTGAGGAGAAGTCAAAGTGTCTCGAGACAAAGAGTCGGCGCAAATACCTCGGAAAAGTTGAGTCCATGAACCTGAGTGAAACCCATCGCGACAAGACAAGCCTTGAGCTTGATGATTGAGCTGTCAGGCCTCCGCTTCACCTTAAAGATCCATTTGCATCTAATAATCTTCCGGCCTTTTGGGGGAGGGATGAGCTCCCAGGTCTTCATAACGCGTAGGGAAGAGATCTCTTCATGTGCAGAGAGTATCCACCTGGAGCGATGAGGATTCTTCATCAGTTGCTTCCAGGTCTTTGGGGCAAGGATATCGTCCTTAATTGAGGCGGAGCGTGAGTAGTTGCCGAATCGAGAGGGCGCACAAGAGATTCTAGAGGAGCGTTGTGGTGCGGGGAGAGGAGGCGTAAAAGGAGGGGGGGAGGAAACGGCCAGAGGCAGGGATGAGGGAAATGCCAGAGAGATTGGGGTAGGATTTGAGGGGAGAGAAGGGAGAGAGGTTGGAGAGGGAACGCGAGGATGGGAATGAGGAGAGGACGGAACGGACGAGGGAGAAAGAGGGGGGGGGAAACTGAGCTGGTGGAAGAGGAAGACAATCTGGATCTTGGAGCGGAAGGGGAAGGCCTGAAATGAACGGTGGGAAAGGGGGAGGTTTCTACATCAGACGGGGCGGGAGAGGAGAGGAGAGGGGGAGCAGGATGAGCAGGCGTAAGAAGATTGGTGGGGGGGGAAGAGTGACGAGAAGGATCGGGGGAGGGGGGATGGGGAGAGACAGGTCGAGAGCTGGTGGTAGCTGAGGGCGTGATTACGGTGTGTGGTTGAGATTTGGGAGATGCAACAACAGTTGGCCAAGTGAAGTCGACGGCATTATCAGGAGGAGCCAAACCGGGAACGGATTTACGGGACTCGGCGTAAGGAAAAATTGTGTCGTTGAAAATGACGTCCCTCAATTTGAAGACTTTACGGGTCTCGAGATCCAGAAGACGGTATTCATTGCCGTCAGAGAGATAAGAAAGAAGAATTGACTTACGTCCTTTTGGGTCAAGTTTGGAGCGGTTAAGCTTGGGGACTTTATACCACGCAAGACAGCCAAAGGGGTGAAGATAGGAAGGTGGAATGTTGGTGTGTGGAAGAATGGAGTTTGGCAAGATGAATCCTTGGGGTGTTTTGCAGGGATAGGAGTTGAATGCGAAAAGGGAGTGATGCAGGGCATCAGCCCAGTACAACTTTGGAAGGTGAGAGGAGGATAGAGAGCATCAAATCAAATTAAGAATGGTTTGGTTTGATCGCTCAGCAACTCCGTTCAACTGAGGGGAATGGGGAGGACCAGGCTCGTGGCGTATTCCTTTGGATAGAAGAAATTCTTGTAGCTTGGTGTTCACGTATTCGCCTCCGTTATCGGTGCACAGCAAAAGAACTGGATGATGATAATGATTTTCAAAGAATGAGATGAATGACTTTATTGAGTTGGGAGCATCAGACTTGGATCGTATCGGATAGGCAAAAAGGGACTTGGAGCAATTGTCGATGAAAGTAATAAAATATTTAAATCCTTCTCTGGAGTTTGTTTCAAAGCTGCATACACCTGAGTGGATGATTTTTCCAGGTGTGTTGGATCAATAGCTGAGCCTTGAATGGAAAGGGTTTTGTGACATTTTCAATTTGATGCAGGTGGGACACTGTTGTACTGATAGTTCGTCGCTGGATGTTGGGATGATTCCAATGGTTTTGAGTAGTTTTCTGAGTGACTTCAAATTAAGATGGGAAAATCTACAGTGATAACCAAAGAGAGTGTCATCAGGAAAGTTGGAGAACGTTGAGAGAGCTGTCTCCCAATGGCTCACAAGTTTACGCGGGAGATAATAAATATTTCCTTTTTGATATCCTTGAAATGTGATGGGTGCGCTCTTATCCAATGGTTCTCATCGACGTATTTTGCATCCTGTGGATGTGAAAATCACTTGAAAACCAGCGTCGCAGATGCTTGAGATCGACATGAGAGGTTCACAAAGGTTTGGCACCAGAAGTGCCTTGATCTTATCAACCGGCAGGGTCATAGATCCTTCTTTGACAGAGGTGATAGATGAGCCGTTGGCCAGTTGGATGGGGATCATTTTCAATTTCAGAGAGTCAAGTTGCCACGCGTGAGGTGTCATGGAAAGTGAGCATCCGGAGTCGAGATTGAAGTCAACATTTCCGGATTGATTTGTGTTAGTTTGGGTAAGGTTGCATGAGGCATATCCAGCGTGGACAATGATTTCCAAATCAGAGAAATCGTCTCCGTCATTGGTGTTGGTGTTATGGTCCGCCTTTGTCATGTTCGCTTTGTGACTGCTTGAAGTTGTTGGTTTGACTCAATTTTGTTGCTTGTTTCTTTTGGAGGCAGCAACGGCCTCCAGGACCTTGGGGCATCTTGAGAAAGAATGTCCCTCGGCTTTGCAGTTAGTGCAGTAGTAGATCTTCCTTGGATTCTGATTATTATTGTCTCGTTGTGACGACTTGGGAAAGTTCAGGGGCGTTTGTTTTGCAAGATTGGCAGCTAGGAGATCTTCATTTCTGGTTTGTCTTCTCAAGTGTTCCTGTTTGAGTGCATTGATGAGCTTAGATGATGGGACTGACTCTTCATTCATCATGCTTGAGACGCACGGTAACCAGTCATCGGGAAGAGAAAGTAGAATCGCAGTAGACAGGAGGTCGTCCGCGGTAAGAGGGTTTTTGGTTGTAATCAAGGAGGCCAGTTTTTTGCGGTAGGAGGTTATTTCTGAAATATGAGTGGTCATTTCATTATTGTTGAGTTTCGTCAGAAGGAGTTTTCTTAACCAATACATTTGTCCGCCGGATGAATTGTCTTGGTGAGCATCACGCAGGGCGTTCCACATCCCAATTGCGCTTTCTTCATGTTTACGTATGAATTGAAAGTTCGAAGGATTGATGGATCTCGATATGACTGAGCAAACCGCTAAATTGTCTTTGGTCCACATTTCTGGGTTAGGTTTGGGTGTGTCGTTGGTAAGTAGATATCCTACTCCGGTTTCTCAAAAGTGGATTTGTAAGATCATAGACCAGTCGAGATAGTTCAAATCTGATCCAGGAGAACCAAGAGGGAGAATGGAAGGGGTTTTGAGAACCGGATGGACATTGTGTCTGTCTTCCATGTCTAATTGTTTATTTTTGGCACAATTTTTGCCGGATCCTTCTAAAGTGAGTGATTTGGTTATCAGTTAAGATTGTTAGGCATCTCTGGGCTCATAACCTGTTGGGCTGAGGATATTCAGAGTGAAGACAATTGGTAGAAGGATTTATTTCACACACATTAGACAGAGAGAATGAATCATAAGAACAACTTTACTCACCTGAGGATATTCAGAGTGAAGACAATTGGTAGAAGGATGAGGAAGAGGAAATCCTTCTGCCAGTCTTGAGCTCTGTCCTCAGGTGGACACAAAGATAGACATGTCACAAGAATGTGACATGGTTAGGACAATTGAGAATTGGAAACAGGGCGCTCGCAAGTGATAATGAGTGAGAGCAACAGAGTGGGGATGTGTTATGAGTGTCACAAGGTGATGGAAATAATAAGGAACAGAAAAAATGGAAGAAAGTAGAAAATAAAGAACAGACAGAAAAGAAATGAGAAAAATAAGAGGAAACTATATGGGATTGGAGATGGAAGAGCAATAATCCCAACAAAGGATGCTGTTGTCTTTGAGAAATGATGAAAGATGGGAATTAACGAATTCACAGCCTTTGTTGGAGTGAAATATTTTCAGCATTCTGTTGAAGCAATTTGAATGCATTTTTATAAAATTAATAATCTCCTTGGTTATGTCCAACTTGAGTTTAATGGGGATGCAGTTCTTGTATTTGGAGAAATTGTTGGTGAGGAGCAGGAAGTATTGACAACCGGATTTAGAGATAGGATTGATAGGACCGCAGAAATTGGCCTGGATAAGTTCAAATGGACAAGAGCTTGGAGGAATGTGGCTTTTGAAAGGTAAGCAATGGATTTTTCCTTTAGAGCAAGAGGTGCAAACATTGTTGTCCCATTTCAGGTTTGGAAAGGAGGAAGAAAGGAGCTTTGCTTGTTTGAAATGAACATGGCCAAAGCGTTTGTGAATGGCAGACATAGAGAGGAAGGAGTGAAATTTAGAAATTTTTGGTGTTGATTCATCAACATGGAGGAGATTGTCATGAATTTGGCCTGAGATGATTAACTTTCCTTCAAAGAACACACCAAAGCCCTTGGGAACTAGTCAAGTGAGTGAGCATCCCTTCTGAATTATTTGTCCAAGCAAGATTAGATTGACTGCCAGATTGGGTACCAGAAGTGAGTTGGTGAGGGTGATTGAGGCAGTTTTGGTGTGAACAGTTGCGTCTCCAGTTCCTTGGGACATGACGGAGGCATTTGGCTTCCCAGTATTGACCTTGGTGTTGTTATACTTGAGCCAGTTGAAGTAGTTGGGGTTGTTGAAAATGTTGTTAGAGGCACCTGAGTCAAGGAGCAGGGAGCCGGGGTTGATACAATGGAAGTTGGCAGTTGCAAAGGTATATGCTAAATTGGTGGAGGCTTTGGGATTAGAGGTGGATTGCAATTGGATTTTAGAGGAGGAATTGTTGCTTGATGCGTTTTAGTTGGGTTGTGAATGAGGGTACAGGGCAAAGCACTTGTTCTTTGGATGATAGGCCTGGAGATTGTTCCAGTTGGGCTTGCATCAAATTAATTCTTCATTTGCCAGAAGGGCCAAAGCGTAAGTTCCAGCCGCTACCTAATTTTTGATTTGGTTCAGATGTCTGAGGACTAGGTCACCGTTGATATTTGCTTCTCCAATGGAATGAGTTATTGTTGTCTTTAGGTTTTTGAGCTGTGGAGGGAACTTATACAGAATCAAGTAGGCAACTATATCTTTGTCCATCTTTATTCCAATTTTGGAGATTTGGAGTAGACAGGATTGCACATCTGTGATGAATTTCTCTACATTTTTTGGGATCAAAAGCAAGTTTGGAAAATTTGAAGAAGATCCAGGATCTGTTTGCGGTCTGGGAGGAGGCGTAAAACTTGTTAATTGACTTCCAGAGAGCAATTCCATTCAGAGCCTTGGTATCCTTGAAACAATTAATGTAGTTCCAATTGTCCAGTTTTGGCAAAATGTAACAGGCAATCTCTAGATTCACTTTGGGGGGGAATTCTTTGTTGCACACGTTGTTGAGCAATTGGGCATTTCCTTTTAGGGAGAAGATGGTGGTCAACTTGGATTGCCACAAGGAGAAATTGGATTTGAGAAGATTGGGGATGGAGTCTGTCAGGGTTTGGAGAAGGGAAGAGTTTAAGTATTTTGTTCCAGTTGAGTGCATGAATGCCAGGTTAGTTTGGTTGCAGCGTCATTTTGGCTTTTAGCCATGAAAACCTATTATCATGAATTTCAAGACTAAGACAGACAGAGATTTTGAAGGAATGACAAGATAACACGTAAGAAAAAATGAGTGACAGTTTGAGTAGAATGAGAAGGGTCTTGATGAAAGGAGAACAGGAGATATGAAGAATATAATTGGGAAGGTAGAATGGTAAGAGGATGGGGAACAATGAAATACGGAGGAGCTAGACAATTAAGTTAGAAAACATTTCACAGGACTCAAAATAGAGAGGTTGCCTCACAGCTGGACAAAAGGATGAGTTTACAGTTTCCAAGGGAGAGAAGGTTGTTTTTGCAGAGGTTGAATGATGAAGATGATTGCGGAGAAAGGATTGAGTGTTGAGCTCAAAGATTGCATGATGAGGTGTAAAACAGAGATGGAGGGAATTAAAGAAATGGTTGTAGGATCATTGAGGTGGTAGTTGATTGATGAGAAGGGAGGAAAATGAGAGAGCAGAGGGAGATGAGAGTTGATGAGGTGGGAAGGTCAGGAGTGGAGAGGAGAAGATGAGGATTAAATGATAGAAGTTCAGGGGTGGATCAAAAGGGTTGAGTCAAAGAGAAGAAGGGGGATAAGGATGGGATGCGGTCAAGGAGACAGCCCTCCCTGGGGGGCAGTTGGGGAAACCTAGCTTGAACAGGAGCAGAGGGAATGGAGAGGTTTTTGAGCTGCTTTCAACTCAACATGGAGGTTAGACAAAAGCCCTTCCCTCTCAGTAAATTGGATTGTTTGAATTGCTTTTTAATTTATGATTCCTATCTGATTGATGATTCCTGAATGGGTTTAATAATAAGTTATTATTTTCCTTTTTGAAAGCTTGAAGCTTATCCAGTGCTTGAATGATCTCAATTGTTTTCCAAGATTAGTTCAGTTTTTATGCAACAACCTGCAAAATATATAGTGCAGATTTTAAATTGTATGGTCAAGTAAGCAACCAATTTGGTTTCTAAGAATGCTAAGCCAAGGCTTGAGCCAAAGTTCTTATGGTCTGGCTGCAGTCAACCCAAATTGAAAGACGCCCATTGTGAAATTCAAATATTTGAGAATGTTGAAAGGGAACTTAAGAGGGGAAAAAGGGTTAGAAGGGAACAAAAAAAGAACAAAGATAGTAAGTCTTTTACTTTGAGAAATTTTCATTCTTTTTTTTTAATTAACTGATTGGAAATGATGATTATATTAAATTTCCTTAGGCTCAGAATGTGAATTTCATAGCTCAGAGGAAGATTCTGAAAGTGAATTAGACTCCCTTCATTTGGAATCAGAATCCTCTTCTGAGGAAAAAGAAGAATTTTAGAACTCAGCCAGAAGCTCATCTTTAGTGAGCCTTGATTTCATTAATGTTATTATAATGCTGGCTAAGTAGGTTTTCATCATATGAATCACAAGTGAAATACCCCAATCAAATACCTGAGAACCTACATAATTTCTTGGGTGAGGTTTGGGATCCATTTGGCAATGGTAATTGTGGATTTAGATTCATTTCTAAATCACTTTTTTACAATGAAAATGGATGCTTTAAAGTGAAAAGGGAAATTATTGAAAAATTGATGAAACATGAGGCATGCTATGCTAAGATATCTGGTGGTATAAGAGAGGTCAAAAAGCTTTAAAAAAGACTTTATGTTGAAGACATAAATGAAAACACTCCCTCTTCAAAATGGCTTTCAAATTTAGATGTGGGCCAAATCATATTAGACACCTATGGAAGGCCAGTTTTTTTCATATCCTTGGCTTCATGTTTTACTTTTACTCCTATGAAAATGGGTTTAAAGGAACCTTCAGATGCCATGTTCATTTTATTTGTTAACAATAACCACTGGTTTTATTTGATACAGGAGGGAGATATGATTAAAATCCCTCCCATTGTATCAAAACAATTTTCTTTGCCTTCAAAGAAAGTATCTGGTTGGTTTGATCATCTCAAAGATAAAGTATAATTGTATTTTAATTCATAATTATAATATGACTTTGTCAGTTGGGTTTTAATTTGATCATTTGGGTTTGTTATAACATATAATTCTGATTCTGATCTTGAAATTCTATTAATATAAAGCTTTATCAAATTTTTAATATCAGTATGTTGAGCTTTTTGATTTAAAATCATTATTTTGAGTGTATTGAATGTGTTTTTTTTTTGGTAAGTGTCACCCTTCAAGATCAAGGTTTATTGTCTTCACTATTCAACATACCCTTTTCCTCAGTACCATCTACCTCAGTCCATAAGGGTGACACAAGTAAAGCAGAAAATCAATGGTGCCGTCCGCTTACCACCTTTTGCTTGCTTAAAAACCTTCCAATCTTGGTGACTCAGTATATACTTGCAAATCTTTGAATTTAACCCTAATCCAAGTCAAACATCCATTCAAAATTTTCTCTTCTACCCTGGTTATCATCAACCCTTTAATTTCATTCTTGGTCACGTAATCACACTAGTTTGCACCCATGCCTAGATATCCACATCAACTGTATAGTTTGCAAATAAACTAGTCCCTTTCCCTTCATAATCTTTATCTTCAAATTTTCATTTTCTTACTTTTCAATTCATTACTGTCTCATCCATTATTTTTCTGTACTCTCATATTCTATTCTCTCACACTTATGCTACAACCTCAGTAAGAATTGTACTTTTATTTCATTTTTCCAATTCTTTTCCTGTCATTCATTGTATCATTGCTCCCTAGCTGTAGATAGCCATTCATCAGGTTTTATCTAGTTCCCCTTGGATTACCTTATAAATTCTATGGTTCCTGCATGAAGATTGTCTCCTCAGTCATTTAATTTCATATTTTCTAGCATTTTGCTAAATCCAGTCATCACATCGGGCTTGGCTTTAATTACCTTCCATTTGAAAATCCCCTCCCTATTGCTGTTTGTTGATCCATTGAATCAAATTTTGTACTTTGCAGTTATCCGTGCTACCTGCAACTTAGCCCTTGCACTCAGTCTCCTCATTTGCACTCACAATCATCTAAGATTGACCTATAGTACGTGGGGTGGTTTTTTGACAGTAAATTGACTAAATAAACTCCTCTATTGTATTTTTCCAGCTATAGTAGGTTTTTGTTTTTACAATGTGACATAATTGCTCAACCTTTAGCACTTCCCTCACCCCTTACAATGACAATATTCATTTGTTAGGGAGATCCAGCACTTCACAGGCCCAAAAACCCCTAGACCCAGTTCCTTCTTCTAAATCTCCTTTGGTTGAACCCCTTGAAAACCCCCTTGCTCCTCAATGGGAAGCTCTGGTGGATCCTCTTGAGGAAATTAAAGAATCCAAACATTTATCTGATGAAACTTTGACCCACGGTAGATCAAGGTTTTGAACTACTGCCCCCAAGGCCAAAGATCTGACTATCTTGGCTTTGATCCAGGCTCTTAACCAAAATGCCTTGCAATCTAGCACAAGCGGTCCCAGTTTCTGCACTCTGGGTATGAAGCAGCCTGACCATTTTATGGGGGAACACTCCCATAAAATTAGATCATACTTAAATTCTTGAAAGATCACCTTATCAAAAAATCCCAATAAATTTCCCTCCAATAGACATGAATTATTGTATGTGTCTTCCTTGTTAGAAGGTAGAGCCTTGTATTTATTCAAACCATAAATCAAACTATTTTCAAATACTAGTCCCACTTGTATTCTTAAAAATTTATATAGGTTTGAGCAGCAACTGTTCAACCTGTTTGAAAACCTCAAAAAAGTGCAAAAATCCAAATAAGAACTTAATAGTCTAGTTATGAAGGATATTAGTAGGGTTTCTGTTTTTATCTCCCATTTCCAAAATCTTCAGTCTTGCATCCAATAGAACAAGGCAGCAATTTTATTTCACTTTTGAAATGGTTTACTGGAAGGCCTAATTGAACAACTTGAAGTTGGGGGACATAAGAAAACCTCCCTTCAGCAGCTAATTGATTGATTGATTGAGCTTTAAAATGGCTATCACAACAAGAACAGCTCTAAACAAAATGAACACGGATTGTCAACCTTGTCTCCAAAGTGAGAAAAATCATCAAAGCAACATTTGAAGAATTAAAAACACTCCAAAAAAATCAAACTTTGAACTCCAACTCAAAAGGTAAAGCTGTTTCCAAAACTCCTAATTTTCTGGACACAAAAAACAGAATTCTCTGGAACAACAAATTGCAAAGGAGGGGAAAAGAAGGGTTGTGTATGTATTTTGGAGGAAACCATGATTTCAATAGTTGTCCAAAGTGGCTAGACAGTCAGAAAATTAGCTTGAAGTTTTTCTGATACTTACAAGGAAAACAACACATTATCTAAATTAAAGTGAGTCAATCTTGGTACTTGCAAGTCAATTGGTGCTCCAAGTTGAAAATTTGTCCTTTTCCATTCCAAAAACACCCCTTATCATTTTTTACTTGATTCCGGTGCTAATGTTTCTTTTATAAGTTCACCATTTGCCACTTCCAAAAATCTTACTCCTTCCAAGATAGACAGATTTCCACTCTATTTATGCAGTATTGCAACTAAACTGTCTCATTGGGTTACCCATAAGGACAAATGGACCTTTGCATTTTCCAATTTCCCCAGCTTTTTATGGGATTTATTTGTTCTGGATATCCCTGGAATTGATGGTAACATTCTAGGCCATGCATTCCTAGCTTACTGGAATCCAGATGTGAATTGGCAAGAAGGAGTAATTAACCTTTGAACCTTGCAACCCCAGGATACTAACCCCTCTGTCAAACAGGAATTAAAAAGCCAACCTGACACTGTCATTGGGTTGGATGAAAACTTTATTCCAGGGCATTTTTAATATACTGACCTCCAATATTCCAAAGTTAAATCTTCAGATTTAGGAGTTATCCCTTATTTTTCCTACTTACCTTTTCCTTGTTTCTTCAAAGAGGAACAGGTGCCTACCAAAGGTGTATTTTGAGCTCCCTAATCCTTTCTCATTGTGCAAGCACCTCAAATCCGGTGCTTGAAGATGAAAAGATTGAACATTTATAAATTATTTGAGATTCTTTAACTTTGGTTTATCATGACTTTACTGAAGTATTTTGAGCTATAAAGGCAGATAAACTACCACCTTTCCATTCTTTTTATCACAGGATAGATTTCACTGGCCCACCACTGGCACCTGTCCCAGTCTGCTCTCTCTTGAAGCAAGAATAAGTTGCTGTCAAGAATACATTGCCGAAAATGTATTGAAATGATTTCTTTGACCAAGAAATTCAAATACTGGCTTGCCCATCCTATTTTTTCCAAATAAAGACAGAGGCCTTTTACTTTTTTTCAACTGCAGGAAATTGAACCAGGTAACCCAGAAGAATTCCTACCCAGTACAGCCTATGTTGCCCCTCCTTACTCTCTTCCATGGAGCTGCTTATTTCTCAAAGTTAGACCTTTGAGGCGCCTATAACCTAAATTGCATTCAAAGAGTTCATGAGTATTTGACTGCAATTATAACACGTTTTGGAATTTATGAGTATACTGTCATGCCTTTTGGCCTCTGAAATGCTCCTTCTACTTTTTAACTTTTTTCAATGAAATTTTTTCACCTTGTAGAGAAATACCTTGTGTTTTATCTTGATGATAGACTTTTCTACTCAAAAACTCTTCAGGATTACATTGCACATGAGCAAATTGTTCTGCAGCAAATTTGAAAGAATAACCTGTTTTCAAGAGCCTCTAAGTGCAAATTTCATACTCATTCCATTCAGGTTTAGGTGTCACAGTCTTGCAGCAAGTACTATTGATGGACCCAGCCAAGAGCCAATGCATATTGGACTATCCCACATCTTCTTTTGTCAAATCCCTTTAATTCTTTTTTTGGCCTTCAGTAATTTTTAAAGGAGTTTTATTGAGCATTATGCCAAGAAGACCTTTAATCTTACAAATATGCTTCAAAAAGACACTCATTTTGTTTTTACTGAAAGAGCTGCTTTGGAGCTTGAAGCTCTAAAGAAAGCCTGTGCTACTGCTCCAATACTTGCTCATTTCAGCAAAATAGCTTGCTCTATTGTGGAAACCAACACAAGAAATTATTAAATTGCAGGAGTAATCTTGCATTTTCCTTCTTATTTCTCTCTTTTTCATCCTGTAGCCTTCAAGTCTTGAAAACTGCTTGCTGCAGAGCTTAATTATCAGATTCATGACAAGGAACTTCTTGCAATTGTTTATTGCTTGAAGAAATGGTTTTCATACCTTTTGAGTCTTATGGAACCCTTTGAGGTCTTAACTGATCACAATTCTCTTAAATAATTCATGATATCAAAATTACTTACACGCAGATGGGCACCTTGGGCCAAATACCTCTCCAAGTCCAACTTTAAAATCACATACCTCCATGGGAAACAAGCAGTAGTACCTGATGCTTTATGATTTTGGGACAATGTTTACCCATGGGTTGGGTATCACCTTTGCCAATACCAATCCTGAAAACATTAAGAAACCCTTCTCCAATCATTCTGCCCAACTCAGTTTGATCATCACCCACCTTTGAGACAAGTCTTCAAAACTTTGAAAAGGTCAACTCAATGACCCTAAGTTTAAAGAACTCTTCAAGATTGCAAAATTATTAGATATTGATTATAGTATCAAAAAAATGGTTATTTAATCTATAAAGATTTTCAAATATTACCTGATTATCCTTGCATTGATTTAGATATCTTTGAGTCTTTGCAAGACTCCCTGCTTTCTGGTAATGATGGGCAGGATAAAACCTACCAGTTGATTGAACAAGACTTCTATTGGCCTGGTATGACCCAGGAAGTAAAAGATTATGTTAATGCCTGCTATGATTTCAATTTGAAAAAGTCCTAGAAACACCAGAAGTATGGACTTCTCCAGCCACTTCCTATCCTGCATATTCCTTGGAACTTCTTGTTGATGCATTTTATTTTTTTATTACCTATTTCTAGTGGTTATGATGCCATTTTAGTATTAGTAGATTACTTCTCAAAGATGGCTTTATTTCTTTGCAGTAATGTGATGGCCTCCTTGGAATAACTAGCTAATTTACTCTTAGAATACATATTTTTAAATAATGGCCTCCCTGATAATATAGTTTGTACTAATTGTGGATCTTTGTTTGTCTCTAGCTTTTTGAACTTGC
Organism: Puccinia polysora; assembly: GCA_025617555.3. Classification (NCBI taxonomy): domain Eukaryota; kingdom Fungi; phylum Basidiomycota; class Pucciniomycetes; order Pucciniales; family Pucciniaceae; genus Puccinia; species Puccinia polysora. Next base: position 33,903,390 of record CM062623.1, on the reverse strand, counting down.
TATTCCAGCATTTGAAGATCACTTGCAACTTATCAATGGCCTACCACCCAGAAACAGATGGGAAGACCAAGCAAGTTAATCAGATGCTCAAACAGTATCTTTGAATTTAGGTTTCCTATCAACAGGACAAGTGGTTTCAATGGCTCCCATTAGCCAAATTTGCCTAAAACAAAATCACTCATTCCTCCACTAAACATTTGCCCTTCCAGAATCTTTATGGTAGAAGCCCAAATTTTGCCTCCATTTACGTAGCACCTTCTCAACCTGCCACAAATTATCTTGCTCACATCCAATCTCTTCAATTGCAACTCCAATCAAACCTTGAAGCAGCAAAACAGGGCTACAAGGAGAAAGAAGGCCAACTTTGCAGTAGGAGATCAGGTATGGCTCAATGCTTGCAACATTTGCAGTACTTTCCCAACCCAAAAAATCTCCAAAAGAAAACTGGGCCCTTTCAAAGTCCAATCATTCATCTCTCCCAAAGCTTTCAAAATTTCTTCATCTGAAAAATGGAAATGGGTCCACCCAGTCTTTCATGTGTCTCTCCTAGAGCCAGCTTGAGTCCTATACCCAGGGAAGACTCATCCCCGCCTGAACCAGTCAAAATCCTAGATCATTTAGAGTGGGAAGTAAGCCATATTCTGGATTCCAGGTTACGCAAAGGAAAATTTGGATACCTTGTTGAATGGACTGGTTTCCAGTCCAACAAAGATCACACCTTGTGGGAACCAGCCCATTGCCTTTGCAGCTCTCCCAACTTGTTCTGAGATTTCCATGCAAACTACCCTTGCAAACCTTGCCAGGCTTAACTCCATTCCATCCAACCCCATTTTATTCTATATCCCCATTCCATTCCATCTCATCCAATCCTGTCATATCTCCCATCCTATCTCACTCTTTTTTTCTTAACTTTACCCCCTTTTTACATTTTATTGACAAAAATCCCTATATTTTTTGCATATTTCTTTCTTTTCCTGTTAAACAAAATTCTTTCATTCCTTATATTTAATATATACATATATATATAATATAAAAAAATATAGAACACATAAAAAATATATAACACATAAAAAAATATATAACACATGAAAAATGTATAACACATAAAAAAATATATAACACATAAAAAATATATATATCATAAAAATATATATAACACATAAAAAAATATATAATAAATAAAAAATATATAACTCATAAAGAAATATATAAATCATAAAAAAATATATAACACAAAAAAATATCAAATACATGATTAATTTTCCTTTATTTTCTTTTCCACCTCTTCCCAATTCTTGGTCAAGTCCCTTATCATTAATTTAAATTTGTCCAAGTCTTCATCATTAATTAATCCTTACCTCCTTTGAAAAACAAGAACCTGTGCAATTAACGCCTTCCTAAAGATCTCCTTGCACTTTGAAGTCCAAGCCTTCTTTGGTCAGGCATTCCATTCATCTGCCTCCAGGAGTTATTCATGAGCTCTTTTCCTTCAACCTTGCAATAAACCTTCTCCAAAATTTCCAGTTAGCCGCCTCACATCATTCTTGAATGGAACCGCAAATTGTACTTGGCTTCCTTTGCCTTGGTCTTCCATTCCATTCCCCTCCATTCTATCTCTCCCCGTTCCATACCTTCCCTCCTGTCCTTTCTTGTTTTCTTCTTCCTCTCCATTCACTCCATTCCTTTCTTCCTGTCCTGTTCTTTTTCCTCCTTCTGCCTCATTCTGTTCCTCCCTAGCTTCCTCAGAAATTGCCTCAACCCGCTCCTTGCCTTGCGCTTTTTTTTCACCTTGGAACTCATCTGATTTGTTTGAAATTGAGTCAATTTTCAGAAATATGGTGTTGGTGGTGGTGTTCTAGTAGTGTGCCTATGGAACCTTGGAAATACTACAAAGGACAACAATTCCATTACATTAGTTTCATATTTTTCTTTTAGTTAGTCTCTAATGTCACTCACCTGGATTTGCACTCCAAGAAATTCAATCTCGGGAACTGGTGGGATGTGATAATTCATGTGTGGAGCAGACCTTTGAATTTGGACCTCACTTGTGGATGCCTCCGGGTTATCAACCAAAAACTCCCTATTTAAAGGAAATGAGCAGGCCTCCTTCCAAAGACAACATTTCTTGCACTTGCCTTGGAGACCATGGGAAGCAGTGCTTTCAATGCATCTCTTGTTTCAACAGATGCATTTTCCACAATGGCAAGAAAAGGATGACAACATCTTTAAATTTTAAAGATTTAATTTCAAAAAGAAATGAAGTATAGTATAAACAGGTATACATTAGGGTAACAACTTTTGGAATCGATGGGAAATCATCTAAAACACTTGCAGGAGATTGAAGCTTTATACCCTGGAAAATTTCACGCTTCAGGATCAAGGTTTACTGTATTTTCTATTTTACATATCCTTTTCCTCAGTACCATCTACCCCAGTCCATAAGTGTGACACAAATAAAGCAAAACATCAATGGTGCCTTCAGCCTACCACATTGTCTCACTGTGGTATGTGACACCATAACAACTGCAAACTGAACTGGCCTTTCAGCCGGTTTCATAGCCTTTTGGTAAGGCCTTGCCTCTCAGTTGTTTTGCAGTTGTGCAAGGTATGACAGTAAACCAGCTGGCCCTGTTGCAGGTTCAATTTGCAATCAAGACAAGTTTTGCAAGGTGGTTTGCTCCTGTGACAATTTTTGGTTTTTCTGCCTGTCAACAGCAAGACTCCCAAGTCTTGGTGGCTCCTTATGGCCTTCAAAAGTGTGTCTGAATATGGCTCCACAACTGCAAAGTGGGTCAGTGCCACCAGCCATACACACTTTGGGAAAAATTGCCCTTAAACCCGGGGGTACTGTCACACAGTGGTATGTGACACCATAACAACTGCAAAGTGAACTGGCCTTTCAGCCGGTTTCATAGCCTTTTGGTAAGGCCTTGCCTCTCAGTTGGTTTGCAGTTGTGCAAGGTATGACACACATTTGGCTTGTGTAACAACCTTCCAATCTTGGTGGCTCATTATATACTTGCAAACCTTTGCAGTTAACTCAAATCCAAGTCAACCATCCATTCAAGATTTTCTCTTCTACTCTGGGTATCATCAACCCTTGGACTTCCATTTTTTTCACGCAATCACACTAGTTTTCACCCATGCCTAGAAAGCCACATCATCTGTATAGTTTGCAAATGGACTAGTCCCATGCCCTGCATAAGCTTTATCTTCACATTTGCATTGTCTTCACCTTTCAATCCTTCACTATCTCACCCATTACGTTGCTGTAGGCTCATGTTCTATTGTCTCACACTTATGCTACAACCTTGGAAACAATTGTACTTTTATTTCATTTTTCCCATTCCGTTCCTGTCCTTCATTGTATCATTGCTCCCTAGCTGTAGATAGGCATTCATCAGGTGGGATCTAGTCACCATTGGACTACCTTATCAAGGATACTTTGACTGCCTGAATATTTTCTCCTCAGTTAGTTAATTTCATATTTTCTTGCATTTTTCTAAATCCAGTCATCACTTTGGGCTTGGCTTTATTTCCCTTCCATCAGAACATCTCATGCATCTTGCTGTTGGTTGAGCCATTGAATCACAGTTCAAACTTTGCAGTTAGCCTTGCTACCCCGCGCTTATCCCTCACACTTAGTCTCCTCATTGGAGCTCACAATCATCTTAAGATTTCCCTATAGTACGTGGGGTGGTTGTGTGACAGTAAGTCAGTTCAAGTTGCGCTGGTCTGATCCCAAGATAAAGAGTATTTTTGCTTCTTATGATGGGATCAGCTTAACACAAGTTTAATTTGTTTTTTTTGTGGCATTTTTAATTTGGGTCTAGTCAATTGAGGTTATTGAAGAGGTTTTATGATGGGATCAGCTTAAAAAAGTTTAACTTGTTTTTTTTTGTGTTTTTCATTTAGGGCTAGTCCATTAGGGCCTATCAGAGTTAAATTTTTCAAAAAACTAAATGGCTTGTTTCAGGCTTATCCATTTATTTTTTCAAAATTTTATTTTTTTCATTTAAAAGCTTTTATTCATTGTTTGTTTTGATAAAAAAACATTTTTTGAAAAATTGATATTTTTCCTGAAATAAGCTATTTAAATTTTTCAAACTTTTAACTCTGATACACCCTATTGAGGTGGAATTGATACAAGTCCACCTCAATGGACTAGCCCTTCCTTTTTGAGGGTTGGATTTATTTTGGAACTAGTCCAATGAAATAATTTCAACTTGTTTTGGGTTGATCCCATCATAACAAGTCTTTCTACTCCTTATGATGGGATGAGCTTAACACAAGTTGAACTCTTTTATTTGTTGGAATTTCTTATTTATGGCTTCTTCATTGAGGTTGTTTTATTGTATTTTATTCAAATTTTTTATTTCTCCAGGGCTTTATTGTATCGACATTGTTCCTTTTTATTCTTGTTTACCCATTTTTATTTTTCCATTCTTTTATTATTATTTTTTGGGCGCAATTTTTTCATTTTTTAGAATTTTTAACTTTTTTATTTATTCATGGGGCCATGAATTTGGATTCACGCCTCTTGAGTTGTGAAATTTTCCCCTTTTCTCATTTTTTCCATTTTTAATTCTTTTCAATTTTTTTGATTTTTTCACTATTTTTGGTGTTTTTTTTTCAATTCTTCATTTATTTTTATTCATTTTAATTATTTTAGCTTTTTTGCTCACAATTCTTACAACCCTGGAGTTTTGATTGGGTTTTGAACTATTTTTCAAGACTCAGATGGGTTGCAAATGGCCACTCAGGACCTGTGTCAAGTTGTGAACAGCCATTCACAACTCTGAAGGTTGATAACAGCTGTTTGAAGCTCAGATGGGTTGAAAACTGCGCCACACAACAAGTTTCAAGCTGTGAATGGGTTGCATAGGTTTTCAAATTCAAAATTTCCCAGAAAAAAACCCCCAAACTACAAACATGAATACAGCAGGCTTGTGATAGCAAAAATCATAAATATCAACAAAAAAAATCCTTTGTTGCTCAAGTTGAGCAGGAGGAGATATATTCTGGTCTTCTGATCCCAGGATGGAAAAAATCAAATCATAAAAATGAGTTGGAATGGTTGTAGATTTAGACTGAAGAAATCAGAAATTGCTTCCACTTTTTCATTGACCATGATGGCCTTGTAGGTTGGAAGGGCTTGAAAGTTAGAGATCATGCAACATCTGAGCAAGTTATAGATTTCAGTCTTGAACATTAAAAATAACAAGCATGTCAGGATCTGTTTTGTTTATCTTAATCCATTCATTATCCAGGGTAGTAGCTTGTATTGGAATGTAATGGTACTGGAACCACCAGCTGCATGCAAGGGGGGCAAGATTTTTGCAGGAAGAGGTGTGAGCTTTCAGCAGAAATGATGAGTAACTTCAATTGAGTCTCAGCTCTGATGATTGCTATGGTTGAGAAACCTTACCACCTTATATTTCCAGGAATCCTTTGCAGTTAGTGGGGAAGGGCAGACAATCCACTGATGATCTCAGTTTTCAACCTCCATTGTTTGGTGGGAGTTGGTTTGCTTGGGAAAGATTCATCTAGATTGTTAAAATTTAAAGTGTCTAAAGGTACAAGGAAAGGGTTAAAAGATTGACTTGATCTTATAACGCTAAGAGGAGCGGATCAGGTGACTCAGAGGAAGGGGGCACTCAGGATGAAGTGTGTCAAAGAACTGATAATGTTTATTTCTTAGTCTTGTGTGGTCTTATATACATACAACTTCCTGATTCTTAACAGGGCCAAAAAGTGGTTGTACTGATCAGAGAAAGTATGCATAAATGACTAGACAATAAATAGAACAACCAGATAAAGTCTTGACCAAAATCATAACTAGCATAGAAGATAAAGAAAATCAGTAAAGTCACAGAAAACTGACTGGGTCTTAAGCCACTGGGTCTACAAGCCTCTTGGGTCTTTTATGCCTCTTGAGTTTAATGATAAATACTAGCAATCCTTCATGATCATCTAAAAGGGTTGTTAATCCTCCTAGTCTAAATACAAATAATGGAAAAGGTGTACTTTCATGGATGTCTTGATCTGAGAATACTGAGCTGATGAGAACATAAAAGAGAACAGTGATCCAAGGTCATTCTCAAGGATTTGATCCTAATAAAAGTATGTCTATGGCTTCTTGATCCTTCTTGTCCTGCATCTCTTAAAGAGCACTCAAAATAATATATTTTAATTTATTAAATTTAATATTAATATATAACAAAAGAAGTGGAACTTAAGTGTGAGCAGAATGTGAGAATTCCAACATAGATTCCTAATGGGAGTATCACCACTTGGATCCTCTTCAGGCTCACTATCTGAATCTGAAGGAAGGAAATCAAGGGTAGGATTGGTTGAATCAATGGATTTGGTCACAGGAATCTTGAACTTGAGTTCTGCAAGCATCACCAATCAACCAAACCATTGATTATGTCTTTTCAGAGGATCTGAGAGGTTATGGGTGAGGATAGGCTCAATCAAAGAATTTGGAATCTTGCTGTAAGGCAGAGGTACAGTGGTGGTTGATAACATTTTTTTCAACTGGTCAAGCTTGATGCCTTGATTGGCACTAGCAGAATGCATATCTCTGATGTTTGGTGGAAGATGTCTCAAATCTTTAGAAGATTTGTAGGCCAGCCAAATGAAGCCATCTAAGACTGGATAGAGTGCAAAAATGATCATCAAGTAGGTTAGTCTGCAGATTTTCACATGTTGTTCTGCATTGTGCAAGGAATGAGAACTTGCTCCAATTTTTGTAGGCCAAGAAGGTCTTTTTTTGTATATTTTGAAGAAGGGATGGAATCCAACTCAACAACCAACAACCAAAACTTCCAAATCTTCTATTAGAGAGCTATGCTCCAGATGGGTGAAACTGGACCAAGTAACAGGTTTGGGTGTTTAGGGTAGATTCTTTGAGAATAAATAATGATTTTTTTTTCAAGAACTTGTTAAACTTGGGGTAACTCTACAAATGATAATTGATTGATGAGAAATTGAGAAAGTTAAAGAAGCTCATGCCAAATTTTTTACTTACCATATGTTCCCAAATTTGATCAATGATGATGAAAATTTGATCTGTGGAGCTGGATAATGGGTGTGTATGGTGGATGATGTGTCAAGTTGTGGATGTGTTTTTTTGTGTTGATTGATAGTGTTGCATAAATTGCGGATTTCATTTTTGAAACCCACCATTTTGAAATACACCAGTTCAAGGGTGTGTATTTCAGTTTGGTCCAAAAAATGGCAGGTTTGCCAACTCTGATACGCTCTAATCAAACAAAATGTAGCCTTGGTTGCTTTCACATAGATTTTTTATAAATGTTTTGGTGCTTTGAATGTAGACCAATAAATTAAAATAATCTTACCAGTATCACTTCAGAACTGCTTGGTCTTTTGCCCCCACTCCGCCTATTTACCTTTTCTCGCTTTCTCCTAGCACATTCTATGACATTCTGTGGATTGCAGCACCATGCCTTTATTAATTGAACTGAAGATTTTTCTGGCCCCCACTTTTCCATCCAGGCAAGTGCTTCAACAAATCTCTTCTCAAAGACAGGCGACTGAATTGAACTTTGTTCTGGGTGGACTTTCCTTCTTTTTGCAGGACACTCATCAGAAATGATCAGACAAATTTCAGATGAAGCTTTTATTGATTTAGTTTTTCAATACACACCGAAATCTTGATCCGTTGCTTTTTGGTCGGTAAGGCAAGCATAGCAGCTATCTAGGTGTCAATGGCTGCAGGAATGCCATTGAATTGACCCGAGTCTCTAGCCACAACCAACTTTATCAGTCTTTGCTCTGCATGAACGACGGGTCACCCATCTTCGAAGTCTGGGCTAACGACATGAGACAATGAAGTAGGTTACAGTCAGGGGGGGCATCATATTTGACCCGCGTATTGCAACCAAGGAGGCAAAATGAGAACATGGATTCAAGGAAGCCAACACAAACGGATTAAACCGATCAATAAAAACAGAGCGAGGTAATCTTCAAGAAAATGACATTAAACTTTTAGCTTTCTTGTTCTTTGCCTTCAGCTCCGACTTTTTTTGTTTCTTGCTGAGCGAAGATTGCTGAGTCTGAGCCGTTCCCTTTTCTTCCTTGGTGGACGCAACTATGGTCGATCGATCACCTTTCGTTCGCTTGACCAATTCTGACCAACCTCCGTCAGGTTTGGTAGAAGAATCATGATCGCTGTCGACCGGTAGGATCTTTCGTTTGCCAATGAACCGGCTGGTTTTATCACTTGACGAAAACGCTAAGGAAGGCTTGATACTTTTCCGCGATGAACTGGGCAGGGTGGATGGGGTGTTAGGCTGATCGCGAACTGGTTAGAAAAGCCATGGAACACGAATACAGCCACCAAGACTAAGGGTCAGTTATTTCATGGTTGAACGACAGCCTAAGATTTCACTAAAAAACTGCTTACGCCGAATTTTCTCGGCCTCGAATTCTTCTTTGGTCAGATCGCGGCCTTGTTTAACAACCACTACTTCTGGTAAGTCTTCACCTTCTTCCTCATCCTCATCTGATAAACGGCCAATGACCGATAGATCTTGATCGTATACAATCTGTGGTTCGTCATCCTCACTCTCATCATAATTGTGTCCTCTGGGTCGAACCGGGATGGCAGGTCGAGAGGGATCTAAAACCTCAGTTTCCTGAAATCGGTCATCAGCATCATGACCACCATCGCGTGTAGCTTTGTGAGAGTTGAAGGATTCAGGCTTGCTTCCCCTGAGCGCAGCATCGATATCGGCGAGGAATTTGGGTCGATGATCTTGAAACGTTAAATCTATGGGCACGTCGATTTAAACCAGAGCGAAGGATTGTTCAATGAGACCAGCTGCTTTGATATTTTCTAAACGTTATTCCTGTTTGATTAGTGTCCTCGTTACAGGAATAACGGACGGTTCGCTCCTGGTATGCAGAGGAAGAGTATCCAAATGTAACTCACTCCTAAACTGATGGGGCTTGGGGTTATCGGCACGAGGTGGCATGATAAAGTAGCTCGGGGAGAGAAGAAGCCGTCTTATCGTTGAGTATGCGTTGGAAGTATTGACAGCGAGGAATCGAGCCAAGTGTATCTGCCTCGATTGCGGCCTTGTACTCTCTCTGGGCGGTGGGTGTGGCAAGTTCGTCTGGACGCGGATTGAAGTTGACGGTGACTGTTACAGCACGCATGTCTCCTGAAGCCCCGTTCAACAATGAAAAAAGCTTGGATCCAACAAGTTACAGAAAACCGTTGGTGTGGTGTCAAAATCAGGACTTTTCACAACAAGGGATGGATTCGAACCAAAAACAGTGGTTCAAAGTCAGCATGTACTTCATTCACAGAGAAGATGCCTTGTAACCTCAGTAGAGCTTCTCCAAATCACATTTTTTTAACTGTTTCCAATTCAAAGTCATCATTCCATCCACGTGGTTAAAGATAAAATATATTTCCTACCTCAAGCCACCACCACCACCACCCCACCTTCCCTTTCAAAGGCGCTTCATTTCCCACTTTTCACATGAGAAGACTCTTGTTTTGATTTTGTACTAATCAATTCCCTGGGCACATTCAAAAGCTCCAATCCTTGAATTTTGTTTGTTTCTTCATTAGCATCCTGTGGAGCTTGTGCCTCTCATACTTAGAAATTAATCTACAAATTAATAAACCAACTTACCTGTAAATTCCAACTCAAAACTCTTCTCAATCTGCCAGGATCTGCTTTTGGACTTGAAGGCATGCCCAGCTTATAAGTGCTTTTTGAACATAAACTATTATATCCAAAAGTAGGGGTCACTTGCTATGAAACTTTGTGACCTCAAGTCAATTGGCAGCTGTACTTTTGGATTTACTTCAAACCAACTAAATATGAAAGTCAAACTTGGTTAATTGGCATGACTCTTTCAAGCCTGATTCATTTATTCACCCTCTACTCATCTTTGAAAAATCTAGTTTGCACGTCACTTTTCATTAGCATTGCTTATCATCATCTAAGCTTTGCTTTTTGCCAGACTTGAGTCAATCAACTTCACATCATTGATTTCTCTTGCATTTACATGTCATGCTTCAAAGCCAAATGTTTATTTTTATAAGACTACATTCAGCCAAAACCAAAGGTTTATTTTTATAGCACTACATTCAGCATTCACCTCTACTTACCCAGGGTCTACTCTTGAAGTTGAAAGTATGACACTAAATTGAAAGCACCCAAAACATTCAGGACTTTTCAATCACCAATTATGATCTCCAAGATGAAGGGACCATCTAATTTAAAGCACAGTCATTCTCTTTGGTGGGTCCTTGAATGCAGGGTGCATTTGGACCCACAAAAAGCATCATGAACCATAATTTTACAACTAAGGTTAGCATCATGTTGATTTTGTGCAAAATTAAACATGGCATAACTTTAACTTTGGGTCTGATGTGTTTGGCTTCCACAAGCAACATATTGTGTTTTTGAGAAAGCTTGGACTGGGTGACAATTTTTTTTTCAAATTTTTTGTTCAATTAAGTTTTTCCCAAGTTTAATCTTTGGGTTTCAAACCAAGTTTTGTTCCAATCTTCCCCAAAACCCAGAGATTAAACTTGGGGGAAAACCAACTAAGCAAAAAACAAAAGAAAAAAAATTGCTGCTGGGTCCAAGTGTTATTAAAAACACAGCATGTTGTCAAAGGGAGAGTTAAAGGGAAAAGGAGGGAGGGAAGAAGTAAATATTTAGCAGATAGAGGCTAGAGAGGAGGTTGATGTACAAATGATCTGTAAAGCCCATCTGGGGGCCTGTCCAAGCTCAACTTGGTGTGCACCCAGGGCAACTTGGATAGGCATCCAGAGGGCTTGATTGGGTTTGGCTTGCAGGGGGAAAAATTGGCACCCAACCAAGCTCCCCTTGAAACCAATCAAACCTGGTTGCACCAAACCAATCAGTCTCCCTCACCGCAACTTTTCACCCATTGATTTTTTTTAAAAATACAAACATGTATTATGCGGGTCAATGCAAACAAATTTGATTGGAGCCAAAGCAAACTTGGCAAGGCACCAGACTAATTTGGCCTGGCACCAAGAAAGCCTTGCCAGGGGCCATGTTTGCTTGATCAAATTTTCAAATAAATTTGGTTTCTGCCCAGATGTGGTTCATAGACCATACATGAAACTGAATTTGGGTCTGGACCAAAATGTAGCTTCATGTGAAAATTTTCCCTATAGGAGACCTCAAACTTTAAGAAGCATCAACTAACATCATTTGATCAGAAGGTGACAAGTGGATGCCAAATGCCAACCATACAATACTTCACCAGTGTCATGTACATTCATGAAAATCCTGGATTTCCATGACAGTATATGACTCTTTGTGGGGGTCCAAACAAATCCCCTATTGGTTTAATTGGAATAAGCACCTATGAAATTCAAACTTAGTTGAGGGTAAATTTTCTTTCAAGCCAGATTAATGTTAGTTCTTCACCAGCGACCCTGAAAAATTTAAATTGAATCCTGCTTATTTTTTCAATTGATTTTTCATCAGTATAGCTCTTTTCATGTCCATATACAGATAATTAGACCTGATATTATCCCATTATTCTGATAGTTAAAACTGTTCTCAAATCAAATTTACAGTGTCATTCATTTTACCTTCATTACAAAGTTAAATTTGCATTCAATCAACCTTTTTTATACTTTTTTCCTAATTTTAAAGGGCCTGTAAATTTCTTGCATCCCATGAATTATTATTCATACTTCAACTTGTATTAATTATCATACAATTTATTTCTTCACAATAGGAAAAATTTATTCAGGTTGTATTTTTTGAGTCAAGAGGAAAATTCATGACCAAAGTACACACTGAATTCCTGTTGTATTATTTAATCAGTTATTCAATTTCATGTTTTGCTACGTTGGCTATTCAACAGAAATTAATGTGGGCTTGTTTTGGTTTGCCTCTTTTTAATATATCCATGCTTTTTTGTGTGTTTTACCACACCAGAAGGCATAGAAACTCCAATGTAAGGATTCATTTCATTGCCTGGAATGGGAATGACATCCCCCCCCTTCAAAATTCCCAAGGGGGGGGGGGGGGTTGCCCTGTTGGAGGCATGTGTGGGGGAAGGCTGCCAAAACCACTGGGGGAAAATTTTTAGCTGCACGGGTATTAATAGCCAGGTTTTCAAAATTTCTAATTGTGGAATTTTCTGCCCAAACTGCTGGCCCCATGGAAGTTTTTATGGCAGCCACCTTTGACACCAGAGCCTTTCCTCCTTAGGTTTTATTATTATTATTCTTTATTTTTTTATTTTTTTTGATACTATTTATTATTATTTCAAAAATATTTGAAATTTTTTGTGGAGGCTGTGGGTCTGGGCATTGAAGAAAGTCCCTTGAATTTTCTTCACTTTTTTTAATTGATTTTTAATTTCTTTTGGATTTTTTTTGTTTCCTTTTTTTCTGTTTAGTATATAGTTTTGATATTTTTAAAAATTTTGTTTATAAATTTGAAATATTTTATCATGATTTAAAACAATGAAAATTAAAGCTTTTTTCATGATCCAAATTTTAAATATTCATTTGCTTCATTTGTTTGAAACATTTCACATACATTCTGGTAGTAATATTTTTGTTTGAACTGGATCCTCATCATTTTTCATGTCTGTCCCAAATATTTCCTCTTAATGGGTTTACAAACAGACTCTGGCTTTTTCCCTCTTTCCTCAGCATCAAGATATTCATCACGGTATCATCACAATAGCCATTCTATCCATCAAAATACCAAAAAATAACATATTCCAGGATGGATAACACTAAAAATTAACAGGGTTATCATGATTAATTAATTTCCCAGACAGTCATTCAGCCAAAAAAAAATTCTAAAATGATGCCTTTTTTCTAAAAATGCATCATTTGAGCCGCATTTATTTTGCTAAAATTGTGCCAAAAGGAATCATTGGTGTGATAATTATTTTACTATAATAATGCCTTCTGGCATACTTTCCCATGCTTGGAAGGCATTTTATCTCACACCATGGTGTGGTGCCCTGTTATTTCATTTCATGGCATAGAAAGGTGATGTATCCCCCCCCCTCAACATTCTAAAGGGGGGGGGGCTGGCCCTTCTGGTTGCCCAGGCAGTTGAAACCAAGTAGCCCCTGTGGTTTTGAAATCCATGTCAAGACTTCCAAGTGCTTGAAGTTTTGAAATACCTGTTAAGACTTCAAAGTGCTGGAATTTTTGGCATCCATTTCAATACTTCCAAGTTCTCAAAGGTTTGAACTCCATGTCAACACTTCCAATTGCTAGAAGTTTTGACAAGGCCATCAAAAACACCCAGGAGCCAGAGGTTTCAACCTCATCCAGAATTGGCTGAGGTGATGGAGGTCCTCCCAGCCAATTTATTTTTATTTTTATTTATTTATATTAATTTTTTTTTTGATTTTTTTATCTTTTTTTTGAGCATTACTTTTCTCACAGGCCCTATCCTTTAAATCATGGATGTTCTAGGTCTGTGCAAAGTAACTCCCACATGGAAAAATCCTTTATTTCACCAGTGAATTTCAAGAGTTTTTTTTTTGAAATTTGATGCCACAACCCTGGAGCTGGGTCTTTCAAACCATCAAAAGAAATGTTTGTTAATTTTGGAAGCATTAAAAAACCTTCAACAATTCATTCAAAAAATCAAACTAAATTGAATTTTTCATTGTGTTTTTGGATTTTTTTCTTTTGATTTTTAATTAATTATTTTTGGTGATTAAAGCTCTCAGGAAGTTGAAAAATGAATCAAAAAGATGTTCAATAGTTTTTTAGGATTTTTTGGATGGATTTTTGGCCTCCAAAAATTGAATGCAGGTTAAATAGACTTCAAAATGAGACATCCATTTAAATTTCTTTTCTTTCACATCTGGCATCAAGCTTTCTCTCAAAACCCAAAAGATATATACCACAAAGAAAATAGTTCAAAATAAAAGGTGGTTTCTTTCTTTGTTTATCCTTTTTCTATTTTTTTCCTGAAAAAATGAATTATGATTTGAAATATTTGATGCTGCAGGCTTAAAGAAAGCCTTTAAAGGTTTTCAAAGAACTTTTTTTGATAATTTTTCAGGCACTGTTTGTGCCTCAAAAATACCAAAAAAGCATCAAAATGGACCCTGTTTGGCTTTTGGCACACTTTTTTGAGCCCTTTGGCATGCATAAATTCAATCTGAATAAAATTTTTTTCCAGGGGACTCCTCCCATCTTGGAGAGCTCCCATCATCTCATCAACCATCACCTTCACATATTCACCCACCCATCAACCCCCACCACGCCACCCCTACCACACCACACCACACCACACCAAACCAAACCACACCAAACCACTCTACTCCACTCCACTCCACACCACACCACTCTACAGAGCTCTGCACTGCTCTACCTTAAACCAAACAGCTCCACTAAACTCATCATTAGACCACACCACTCATGCCCACACCACACCACTCATCACTCCACCACCCACTCACCACACCACACACCACTCATAATTAATCACCACAACTAAATAGAAAAACCTCAACACTCCAAAAACACCAAATAAAACGCCCTAAATTGAAATATTCAATCAAAAACTCAATTATTTATCTCCTCAAAAATGGTTTTAGAAAATTTATAACTTTTCACCTCAAATCTTCATCTGATCAATACAACTCAATAAATACTTCCAAAAATTTTTTTTACATCTTATATCAAGTCTTTAAATTCATTTTTTCACTCAATTTCTTCCAAATCTATTTCTGAAGTATCAACTCCTATCTTCACTTCATTTTTCAGAAATAAAACCCTTTTCAAAATGACCAAAGAAAAAATCCACTCAATTTTCAGAAATGTTTTACCATGCCCATCCTAAATTATCTAGTCTACTCAAACTATTGATTCAACTCCTCTCGCTCCTTCTTCATCTACTTAAAATTATTTTTGCTCCCTCCTCCTGAACTATCAGATAATGAAAAGGATGAGATACATGATGCCATCTAATCATGTGAAAATTCCAATGGATATTCCATATCTACCAGAGTATCAAATTGTAAGAAACATACCTACACATATCAATTTGACAAATATGGGTAATATAAATTGAGAAAAGATACCAAGAGGTTTGCAAAATTGAGAAAGACAAATTTTTCTTTCAGATTATCTGGGAATTTCTTCAAATAATTGAGTCTCTGGCAGGTAAAATTTATATCTCCAGACCACAAACATCCACCTTAAAATTATCTTCCAACTCATCAAATCAACAGGAGAACTTGAGCAAAGCAACAGCACACTGTAGAAAATCTAACCAAAGCTGGTGTTCCACCCTTAAAAACTTTGAATTCCCTTATAAAATCTTCCTCATCTCCTGTTCATACAAATCTCAATACTATTTAAAATCAAAGATACCAAATTCAAAATGAAACTGTTGATGGCAAGTCTCCCAGAAAAGACCTTGTACTGAAACTCTTATTTTCTTTTTCTTTCTAAAGAATTAATAATATGGATGGAAACATCACTTGTCTATTTATTTAAAACCCTGATTCCATCAAAATTTTCAAACTTTTGCCTACACTTTGCATGATGGACTGCAAATATAAAAAAAATAAGTTTGACAAGCCTATTCTTCATATTGCTGGGGTAAACAATTCTTCAAGAAAGGTTCCAGTTTTTCTCTGTTTTCTATCTCAAGAGAAAAAAAATAACTATGAATAGGCCCTCACTCAACTTCTGGAAATATTAGAAAATAAATAACCCAGGTTGATTGTGACAGAAAAATAACAAGCATCAATTAGGTACATTGAAAATTTTATCCCTTATTTTCATGATCTTCTCTTTCTCCGGCATATTTTGAAAAATATTCAAACCCTTGAAGGAATAAATTAAAATCTGAATATTTATGGAATATTTTCCAGAGACAATGGAATCAGTTGGTTCATTAAGAATCTGAATCAATATATCATTCAAACTTTACAAAAATTTCTCTAGCCTTTAATTCCCCTACATCAGAATATCTGCTTGAGGAATTGGCTCCCAAGAAAAAAGAATTTTCTTCTACTTTACCAAAAAACACTTTCACTTTAGAAATACAAATACCTCAAAAATATAAGGACTAAACTCTTACATGAAAAATTCCATCAGTTATTCTACTGGCTCTTTTTCTAATCAAAATGAAAAAAGGGCTGCACCTACTGGCAGTGTAGCTCCTGGGATAGTGAGTGAAACCTGTTTTGAATTTTTTGAGGTTTTGGATTCAAACATCAAATTGATACCTGGATGGTCTCAGAATATTGCTGCACCAGATTTAATGCATGAATTGAATCGAGAATTTTTACATAAAAGGAAGAATTGGGAATTTATGTATATATTCTTAATCTCATATTTTCCTTACAAGTATTGAGAAATTTGGCTCAGACCTGTGTTGCATGAAAATTTTGTTGGATTGGTATCAAGCTTCATAAAAATATTTTATCAATTTTATTGAAAAAAAAGCAAATTTAATTCTTATTTATAGAGTAACTTTATTGTTTTTGGTTTCTCCTTCAAGAATAAATTTCATAACAGTGGCTGTACTAATCTGATTTTCAAAAAAGATAAATTCAGAAATTTATATTTAAAAAATTGCAACAAATATGGGTGTTAAAATACGTATGCACTTATGCGTGTGCTACGTATGAGTGTAATCCAAATTGGATGCACATGTGGGCCTCTGCGGTCCATTGGACACACACACGGACCATACATGCCTGTGTGGATGTCACAGATTTGGGGGAACTGGTCTCAAAACACCTGAAACAGGCCTATTGGTACACGGGCCCTATTGGGCCCAGTGGGTTATATGGGAAAAAACAGCCAGATGGGTTTGTATGGGCATAATTGGGCCCAAGGTTTATTTTGGACATACTTGACCAGACGGGCTGGCACGCCAAAGTATGTTAAACTCACTTTTTGGGCTTGGGGGCGGCCCATTGGGGCCGCCCCCCTTTTCACCTTGGGCCCACTTTTTTTGCTTACGGCCCATTTATAGGGCCCGAAGGCCCGCGCAGGGCCATTGTAGGGGGCAGAGGGACTCAAAATGGATTCCCCCCACCCCGGTTGTGGCTGCCGCGTTGGGTGGCCGCCACGGGGCTGGGGCCAATGGCCCCGGCTCCTCCCCCTCCTCTCGCTTGCCATAGCAAGGAGGAGGAGGAAGGGCTGGCTCGGTTGAACCAGCCAGCAAGCGGTTGCAAGAAGCAACTGGTCAGGGTGGGAGGGACCTGATCACCCCCCCACCAAATGTGGTGGCAGGGCCAGTCACAGCAAGGCAACCGGCGGTGGGGGGGCATTGACCACCCCCCCACAATCAAAGGGGCGCTCCCCCCCCCCCCCCCCCCTTTACCAAAGGGGAGGAGCGACGGGTTGGAGGGGATTTGAACACTCCCCAGCCCACCTACCTTGACAAAGCCCTGGGGGTATCAACCCCCAGGGCCCCTGGTAGGGGGATTTGACCACCCCCTCCAGGGATTAGAGAGAAAGAGGGGGGGGGGGGCGGCATGTCCACTGGTTACACCCCCCCATGTGTGTCTGAGATTGGACCCAGGTGTGTCTTGGTTCCACCTGGCCATTTGTATGGCCAGGGGCTGGTTGCATGAGGCAAACAGCCAGCATGTGAGGTAACAGGCCGGTTGTAACAGACAACCGGCCAGGGGTTTGAACAGCTAAGGGGCTGGTTCAGCCCAGTACGGTGGAAACACCAGAAATGACCAGAGTAGGCTGGTTGTAAGGGTACAGGAACTGATGCCATGCGGGCTGATGTAGCCCAAACCAAGTAACAAGGCCTGTAGAGCCTGTAGAGCTCTTTTGGAGCGGAAAATTTGCATTTTGGCTTTTTGTATCATGGGCTCACAAGAGGCCAATCTTTTGTACTTAAGGATCTCTTCTCCCTGCTGTTTTCCATCATAAATTCATCATCAAATTGAATTCATCACCAATATCATCCAAAAAATTGCCCCATCGTGAGAGCCCATTAGCAATTATTGACAAAAGGTGTCCAGCATTTCTTTTGCTTTAAATACTGCTCATTATCCTAAGCTAATTGCTGGCCATAATTATAACACATTATCAGTACCAGCATCATCATTACTTCCAAGCCATCTGGACCCTTGTACCTCACTGTGGAGAACCCCAAAGACCTCAAGTTTTCCAAGAAGATGTCCTATATCCCTGATGTTAGCTCCACCAAGATAGTTCTGAACAGTCAGAATTATAATTCTTGGGCTTTCCTTATGGGTAGTGAGCTCGAAAACATCTGTTGTGGGAAGATAATGGATGCAGATGAAACTTTGATCAGTTCAGAAGTGGAGAAAAAGTCTTATCATCTCATCCTTAGGCATCTTGATGAGAATCATGTGACATGGGTTGCTGATACTCTTAGGGAAGATGAGAGAAGGAGGGGAAGCATCCTTTGGAAGTTGCTTAAGTCCAAATATTCTGGTGATTCTTTTTGTCAGAAGAGTATAGCCTTCAATAAACTATTCAAGTTACAATATTCAAATTGTAAGCAGTTTGTTGCAGAGGCTAGGTCCAGCATTGCCAAGTTCAAGTAATCAGGACTTAACACGGATCCTGAGTGTTTGTCACTCTCAATCCTTCAGAAGCTACCAAAGGAGTTTGATTCTTTAGTCAGAATTATTTCTCAATTGGATCCTATTCCTGGGGAGGAGGATGTGCTGAAGAGGATTAAAAAGGATGATCTTCAGTTCAAGATGAAGGGGGGCTCTGGAATAGCCCTTGTTAGAAAGACTGGAAAATCTTGCAAGAAGGCAAAAAAGGATTTGTCCAAGGTCTTATGCTATAATTGTCAGAATAAGGGGCATTATGCTAAGGATTGCAAGGAGGACAAGAAGAGGAAGAAGTCCAAGGAGAATGAGAAGGAGGTCAATTTCACTACTGAAAAATTTGCAATAGTGGCATTTGATGGTCCAATGGAAATGGTTGTTGGGGAAGAAGGTCCCAACAAGAAGTCCAAAATTGATGAGGATCAAGAAATGGACTTGATTGATTATGAAGTGAGTAATCTTAAACTCAAAGATGAGAACTTATAAGTGACTGATAAACCTTCTTTCCTATTAGGAGGATTGAAGGAGGATGTTCTTGTTTTGATTGATTCTGGTTGTACAGATCACATGTTCTTTGAACCAAATTTATTTTCAAATCTTAGTTATTATGATGGAGTTTTAAATATTGGTCAGAAAGTCAGAACAATTCAGATGAAGGGAATTTGAAAAGTTATTCTTGCAAATCACTTGGGTTTCAAAATTTCTTTTGATAAAGTGTTCTACGTACCAGAGTTGCGTTATAACCTTGTGTCTCTTGGAGTGTTGTGGAAAAAAGGTTTCCAGATTTGTTATCTTAAAGAAGATAGGTTTGTTATCAATATGGATGGGAGAACTGTTCTTAGTGGACAAGTTTGGAATAAGCTTTTGTGTGCAAGCTTGTTCAAAATCTCAGCTCTGAGCACTGTTTCTCACAATAGAAGTGTCCATAAGGTAAAGGACAGCAAATGTGAGAGTTGCAACTTGGGGGCTAAGACTAGAAATGTGTTCTAGAAGAGTAGAGATTGCACTGATGTTCCCAGAGAGGAATTTTTCATTGATTTGTCAGGGCCATTCACACCAGAGTCCCTTGGTGGGGCAAGATACTTCATCAATTTAGTTGATACTGCAACTAATTATGTTTGGGTTAAACCAATTCAATCTAAGGATCAGACCACAGAGGAGGTTTCTGTAGTCTTCAAAGTCTGGAAACAGAATGGTCTAATGAAGGAGATCAAGAGGGTTATTACCAATGGAGGTGGTGAATTTGTGATTAAAGAGTTTGAGAGGATATTGAAAGATTACGGTATCATTCATATAGTCACTACTGCAAGTACTCCACAGAATAATGGAATAGTTGAGAGAATGAATAGGACTTTACTGGACAAAGTAAGAGCTATTATTTCTCAATTTGGTCTACCAAAGTTCTTATGGGCTGAGTTGATGTGTACAGTCTGTCTGTTGGAAAAAATTGTAAGTGTTAATGGGAAGAGTCCTCATTATCAGTTTTGGAAGTTGTACCCCAAAACATCACACCTAAGAACAATCGGTTTCTTGGTGTATTATAGTTTCCATCATAATGAGATGGTTGGAAAATTAGACCCTAGAGCCAGAACAGGGGCACTTTTAGGCTATGATTTAATAATTAAATCATATAGGATCTATTGTCCAGGGACAAGAAAGGTTATCCATAGTAGGGATTTAAAATTTGATTAAAGTACCTTTCCACTCAAAAGGAGTGAAGATGTTTTTGTGAATAAGTTACAGAAAGAAATAGAATTAGCACCTATTTCACCAGCAAAGGCTGAGGAAAATGTGGTTCCAGAAGATGAAGAGTTGGCAGATGTGCCACCAGAGGGTTTAGTGCCCGCTTCAGGGGAGTCCCTTAATTCCGAACCTGATGAGCCTCCACCTCCAGTTAGAAGGAGTGGAAGGGTTAGAGTGCCAGTTGATAGGCACGGGGAATGGAAGTACCATTATGCTGCCACAGGATATGAGGAATATAAATTTCAGGAACAGTGTATGCTCAATGAAGTCCTGGAGTTGAGTTCAGAAATGGGTATCAGGGTTAACCCAAATAGCTTTGGCCAAGCTATGAATTCTGATGAGAGAGCCAACTGGAAGAGTGCTATTTTTGAGGAATTTGATTCTCTGGAGAATAATAGTTTCTTTGAAGTGGTTAAGCAGGATTCTGTTCCAAAAGTAAAGACCATTGAGGGGTCTAGATTGGTGTTAAACAAGAAGTTTGGCACAAATGGAGTTTTGAAGAGGTTCAAAGCTAGATGCGTTGCACAGGGCTTCAAGCAGAGAGAGGGTATTGATTACCAAGAAAATTACTCACCAACTGGAAGGCTTTCCACCTTCAGGTACATCATTGCTCTGGCAGTGGAGTTGGGTGAAGAAATCAGACAAGCTGATTTTGTAACGGCATACTTGAATGCAAAACTTGGAGAGGAGGAGACTGTTTATATGTCAATTCCTGATGGTTTTTGTGAATGGTTAGTAGAGACTAAACCAGAAACCAT
Source organism: Puccinia polysora (assembly GCA_025617555.3). NCBI lineage: Eukaryota > Fungi > Basidiomycota > Pucciniomycetes > Pucciniales > Pucciniaceae > Puccinia > Puccinia polysora. The sequence goes on along the minus strand of CM062623.1, from coordinate 33,882,307 downwards.
GAAGAAAATCTGTGTTAGAAGTTTTCTTTCAGCAGATAAAGGGGAATATGTCCTCAAGCTGTGTAGATCCCTGTATGGATTGAAGCAAGCAGCTAGGTCATGGTATAATACCATGAGTGAGAAACTGATACAGATTGGTTTCAAGACGTCTGAGGCCAACCCTTGTCTCTTTGTGAGAAAGGATTCAATTTTTTTTGTATGGTTCAATGACATTATCATCATTGGAAATGGTAAGGAGAGAGCCATGGATAAACTCAAAAATGAATTCAAGATAAAAGATCTTGGTCTGGCGCAACAGGTGCTAGGAATGAAAGTCAGTAAGAGCAAGAATGGTATTAAGTTAGACCAGAGCCACTAAGTGGCAGCTCTTCTTAAGCAATATGGCTTACAAGATGCAAAGGAGTTTGGTACTCCCATGCAGTCAAACATTTGTTTAGAGAAGTCTACAGATGAGGAGTATCTGGAGTTTGTTCAATCTGGGAACAACTACAGGTCAGCTATTGGATTGCTTAATTATTTGGGGCAGTGTAAAAGGCCCAATATTGCCTTTTCAATTGGTGTCTTGTTTCAACACTTAGAGAAGCCAAGCATGAGGCATTGGTCAGCGTTTAAGAGAGTTATGAGGTATCTTAAAGGAATGCACAGTCTGGGACTGTTGTTTACAAAGTCAGCAAACTTTGATTTGGTTGTTTATTCCAACGCAAGTTGGGCAGATGGTAACACTAGGGAATCAACAAGTGGTTTCATATTCTTCTTAGGTAAGAATTTGGTGTCATGGATGTCCAAGAAGGTATTAGCATTAAGTCTTTCATCAACAGAGGCTGAGTATAGAGCTTACTTAGCAGCTTCACAGGAGGCAAAATGGTTGAGGAAAGTCTTAGAGGATACACATAAGCCACAAGGGTTTGTGTTGTTGTATTCTTATAACCAGAGTTCCATTGCGTTGGAAAAAAACCAAGTGTTCCATTCATGAACAAAACATATTGATGTTCACTATAACTATATTTGCGATGCAGTTAACTGCAAGGAGATTGTGATGAGGTACATGCCTACTGGAGCAATGATTGCAGATATCTTGACTAAGGCTTTAGATAGGAACAAGCATCAAGGCTTTGTAACTAATATGCAAATGTTACCCCTTTTGGATTAAGGGGGTGTGTTAAAATACGTATGCACTTACGCGTGTGCTACGTATGAGTGTAATCCAAATGGGATGCACATGTGGGCCTCCGCGTCCCATTTGACACACACACAGACCATACATGCCTGTGTGCATGTCACGGATTTGGGTAAACTGGTCTCAAAACATGTGAAACAGGCCTATTGGTACACAGGCCCTATTGGGCCCGGTGGGGTATATGGGCAAATACAGCCAGATGGGCTTGTATGGGCATAATTGGGCCCAAGGTTTATTTTGGACATACTTGGCCAGATGGGCTGGCCTGCCAAAGTATGTTAAACTCACTTTTTGGGCTTGGGGCCGCCGCCCTTGTCACAGCCCATTTGGGGCTGCCGCCCGTGTTGCGGCCCGCTAGGGGCTTCTTTTTTTTCTTACGGCCCATTTATAGGGCCCGAAGTCCCGCACAGGGCCGTTGTAGGGGGCAGAGGGACTCAAAATGGAGTCCCCCCACCCCGGTCGCGGCTGCCGGGCTGGGTGGCGGCCATGGGGCTGGGGCCAATGGCCCCAGCTCCTCCCCCTCCCCTTGCTTGCCATTGCAAGGAGGAGGAGGAAGGGCTGGCTGGGTTGAACCAGCCAGCAACTGGTTGCAAAAAGCGACCGGTTGGGGTGGGAGGGACCTGATCACCCCCCCACCAAATGTGGTGGCAGGGCCAGTCACAGAGAGGCAACCGGAGGTGGAGGGGAATTGACCACCCCCCCACCATCAAAGGGGCGCTCTCCCCCCCCTTTACCAAGGGGGAGGAGCAACAGGCTGGAGGAGATTTGACCACCCCCAGCCCACCTACCTTGACAAAGCCCTGGGGGTATCAACCCCCAGGGCCCCTGGTAGGGGGATTTGACCGCCCCCTCCAGGGATTAGAGAGAAAGAGGGGGGGGCACATGTCCACTGGTTACACCCCCCCATGTGTGTCTGAGATTGGACCCAGGTGTGTCTTGTTTCTACCTGGCCATTTGTATGGCAAGGGGCTGGTTGCATGACGCAACCAGCCAGCATCTGAGGCAACAGGCTGGTTGTAACAGACAACCGGCCAGGGGTTTGAACAGCTAAGGGGCTGTTTCAGCCCCAGTACAGTGGAAACACCAGAAATGACCAGAGTAGGCTGGTTGTAAGGGTAAAGGGACTGATGCCATGGGGGCTGATGTAGCCCAAACCAAGTAACAAGGCCTGTAGAGCCTGGAGAGCTCTTTTTGAGCAGAAAATTTGCCTTTTGGCTTGTTGTATCATGGGCTCACAAGAGGACAATTGTTTGTACTTAATGAGATCTTCTCCCTGCTGTTTTCCATCATCAATTCATCATCCAATCAAATTCATCACCAATATCATCCAACAAATTGCCCCATTGTGAGAGCCCATTAGCAATTATTGACACAAGGTGTCTGGAATTTCTTTTGATTTAAATACTGCTCATTTGCCTAAGCTATTTGCTGGCCATAATTATAACAATGGGCTCGATTCCCTCAAATTCTTAACACAAATTTGAAAAAAAATCAATGCTATGAAGAATCATTATACCTTGAACCAAATTCACTTTATTTTTCTTTTTTGACTTTTTTTTGAATTTTTTGTTTTTGAATTGATCTTTTCATCAATACATGAGAATCAAATTTTTTGTTTTTGTTTCTGTTTCATTTTGATTTTGATTTTGCATTTTAATTTTTATATTTTTTATTTATACCTTTTTTTATTCTTTTATTCATATTTTTCTTTTTTTCATTTTTAATGGTTTTGATTTTGATTTTTTTTTCATCTGGTTATTATTTTGTTCAAAAACCTTACACTTGAATACACAGATAATATGGGTGTTGCTAAATTCACATCTCCCAGTTGTGTGGGATTGGTGTAGGGCCCTAGAAAGCCAAATGGACTTGTGGGGTCCCATACACACTTCTAAGACGTGTGTGCGGGAAAAACCACGCATCTAGACGCGCCCAAGGGGTTGTCTCAAACACACTCAAACCCCAGGGGGCTGTATACACCCCGTACATGGCGGTTTTGAGCCGTGTTTGGGGGTACTCAGCCCCCTGGGGGTTGTCCCAAACTTTTTTGGGTCCCCCTGGACCACATTTGGGTTCCATCAACCCAAATTTGGGATCAAAACTTACTATGTGGGACTGTTGTTCCACATCTAGCAATAATAAAGTGACACCAAAGTTAAATTAAAGTGAAATAAAGTGAAATCAAAGTGAAATTAAAGTGAAACAATAGGAAACTGCAAATAAAAATCCAACAAAATTTATCTTTCTCAACTTGAAAGTGAGAAAACTTGGTAGTTGCTCAATTGAAAGTTGGATTGAATAATGAAGTAGCATTGCATTTTTTTGCATTATGGGAAAAGTGTCAAGCCCTCTTTTTAAAATGGCCACGTTCAAGGACTACATTGGTGCAATGAACAAAGCTGCGGAAAAGAAGGATTTGGGTAATGAATCATTGGAAGCCCCAATTGCATCCTCATTGAGGGTGAAAATTGATAAAAAAAATGTTTCACAAATGGACATGACCTCTGGTGGTGAGTAACATTTTATGTTACTGGTCTTTTCCATATTTAATTTGATTGAAACTGATGGAGTGCATGCCATCAATATAACTATGTAACTTTTACAGATCCACTTTCCCCACCTCCTGTGAGAGCTTTTCCTACTAGGGAAGAGGCAAAAACATATTTTAAAACATGGGAAATGAAGCATGGTTAAGCTTTAAAAGTTTTCAACTCAAAGCGTGATAAATATGTGGATTTAGCCTGAAATAGACATGGTTTGTACTCTAGGAAATTGCTTACCAAACAGTCAAGGCAAAATCACACAAGGAAGGTTGGGTGCAAGTTTTAAATATGTGCTACTCACACAAAGGGGGATCCCTTGTGGCAAATCTCCTACAAGAATGATCAACATAACCATGAACCACCTCCACACCCCTCAGTGCATCCTCACCTGAGTAGAATATCTGGGGTTTCCTTAGAAAATCTAAAAGAAGGCATGAATGATGGGCTCAATACAACTCAAATCAAAAGAAAATTGAGCAAGATCAATGGTGGCAAATATGGTGATGGCCAAAAAATCTATAACACTAAGCGTAGGTAGCTCTTGAAGAACTGAAAGGAAAAAGTTTTATGGAGGTCCTCTTTGAACAACTTGGTAATTCAGGTTGGGTTCATCAAGCAAAATTCAGTTGAGAGGGTCACTTTGAGGCCCTATTCTTTGATCACCCAGAGTCATTAAAGCTTTTAAAGCAATTCCATCATATAGCTATGATAGATTGTACTTATAATACAAATAAGTAAAACATCCCCTTATTGCACAGTGTAGGAATTACTTCCAACCAGAAAACTTTCACAAAAGCTCTTGTTTTTATAAAAAGAGAAATTTTTGAGTTCTACAGTTGGTCTCTAAATTCACTAAAGGAGTTGGATTATGATCCTGAGAGACTTCCCAAAGTATTTGTGATGGAAAGTGAAAAAGCTTTGATCCATGCTCTAGAAAAAATGTTCCCTGAGTCAAAAATACAGTGCTTTCAATGGCACTTTTCTAAAAACATACAAGAAAACTGTAAAGTATGCTTGAATAATGACGTTGAAGGGTAGCAAAGCTTTATGTTTCTGTGGGCTAAGTATGGAGCCTCAAAAAAAAAAGGAGGAGGCAGAGGTCAATGATGCAGAACTTAGATTTAGTGCCAAATCACTGCCTCTACTATAAATATTCCTAGTTTTGGTTTGCTTACATTATGAATTCTATAAATTGTTTTTTGGAAGACTGTGAGGATGTACTTGAGTATATGGATCATAATATCTTCTGCATCAAAGAGACATTTTCAACAGCTTGTACTTGCAAAAACCCAGACTTTGGAAATAAAAAAATGTCTTGGGTTGAAGGGGCCCATGCTAATCTCAAACTATTCCTTTCAAAATTGTTGGGAAGCATTTTAGATGTTTGGCAAAACCAAGAGGGCACAGTTTGCAATCAAATTAAATTGGTTCAGGCTTCCCTTTAAAACTCTTTAATAAAGATTGCAACAGTTCTTCCTACTGAAATTTTACCAATGGGATCAAAGGTGTCTTTACAAGCAATAAAACCTTTTGGGGATAAATTAGAGAGGTTAAAGCCCAACCATCATGGGGAAGTGTGCACCAAGTCATACTCAATGACTATGGGTTTTCCCTGTTCCCACCAAATAGGGGACCTACTAGCGTCAAGAGGCTCAGTTGTGCCTGAATATGTTCATCCTCAGTGGAGGTTGGATTATGAACCTTGCAGTTGTAGTTCTGTAAGTTTGTTTAAGTTGGATTGTTCAAATCACCTTGTGATTAATGCTTTTTGATAAATGCTTTTTGAATGATGATTCCTATTTGACTAAAATGATGATTAATACTTGACTAATATTTGATCCTTTTGAATTTTTGAAGGTCAATGTTGATGAAATTCTCAACAATTCTTGGTTACATGAGAAGCTCAATGCAATGATCTTGTATCATCCTGATCAAGATTATTGAGGGCTGTTGAAGCACTTGATGAAGGAGAAGGCTAATTATTTATCAAAGCAAAGACTTGAACCTAAAGTCTTTCAATCAAGCAGAGGCCATCCAAAATTTACAGATAACCGGCGAGATACTTCTTGATTTGAACACATTGAAAAGGAACTTAAGCAGGAAAAGAGAAGTAGAAGGGCACCAAAGAAGAAACAAAAAATGATTGCAAGTCTTTTCTTTTGTGAAAGTTTCATTTCTTTTGGCTTAATGAACTGATTGAGAAATGTTTATATTCCAAGTCAGGCTCTTCATCTGAATTTCATAGTTCAGTGGAAGAGACTGAAATTTAATTGGTTTTGGTGCCATTGGAATCCAATTACTTTTCAAAGGATGAAGCAGATGCAATGGAGGAGTCAAACAGAAGCTCATCTTTAGTGAGTGGTTTTTCCTTTAATGAGATTAGAATTTTGGCTGACTACCTTTTGATATTAGAAATTAAATTACCTCAATCAAATACCTGAGAACTTACATAAGTTCTTGGGTGAGGTTTTGGACCTAGTTGATGATAAAAATTGTGGTTTTAGAGTAATTTCTAAATCACTTGGTTATGAAGAGGATGGATGGTTTAAAGTTTGGAAATAAATTCTTGAAACATTGAGGAAAAATAATGGGTGCTATTCTAAGATTCTTTACCGCAGTAAAGATTTTGAAAAGATAGAACAAAGGCTTGATGTCAATGAAATAAATGAAAAGATTCCCTCTTTGAAATGGCTTCAAAGCTTGACATGGGTCAAATAATAGCTGATAATTATGGAAGACCAATATTTTTCATTTCATTGGAATCATTTTGTTCTTTTACCCCTATGAAAATGGGTGTAAAAGCAAAATCAGATCCTACTTTTATTTGATTTGTTAACAATAACCATTGGGTCCAGCTTGTACTTAAGGGAGATGTGATTCCAATCCCACCCAGAGTTTGCAAACCACTTCCATTATTTCAAAAAAAGAAGCTTGTTGGGTTGATCACCTCAAAGATAAACTTGAGTTGTATTCTAAATTATAAATTAATTTCATCATTTAGCTTGGGTCTAACATGCTGATATTGTAATTCTATTAATATAAAGGGTTATCAGATTTTGAATGTCATTATGCTGAGTGTTTTGAGTTAACATCATTATGATGAGTGTTGTGAATGAGATTTTAATGGTAGGTTGGTTCAAATTGTGTTGGGCTGATCCCATCACAAGCTGAACTTGTGTTAAGCTTGTGATGGGATCAGCTTAACACAAGTTGAACTTGTTTTTTTTGGTGTTTTTACTTTAGGGCTGGTCAAAATAATTCTTGGATTTTTTAGCTGGTCAAAAGACTGGTATTTTTTTTGGCACTTTCACTTTAGGGCTGTTCAAAAAACTTCTTGCATTTTTTGGCCCTTTTACTTTAGGGCTAGTCAAGTTGAACTTAAATTTGGGTAATGTTAAATTCACGGTGTGGTGCCCCATCCTGGACACAATGGCCAGTGCGGAGGTTTTAATTTTTTTTATGATTTCTCCTTATCATCATTCATAGGCATCATTATCAAAAAAAAAAAAAATCTTTGATCTGGAATAGGCTTCTATTTGGTTCCCAGCTTCCCTATTCCCTATTCCCACCCACCACCTTGGCTTCAGAAAATTCTCCTACCCTGACGGTGTGGTGTCAATTTATAGACACAGATTGGGAACTGCGTCGTGGCTGCGCGCTCAGCATTGGAGGCAGCGGGCTCAGCATTAGGGTATGCGGAGTGCTCAGCAGCGGCAGCTGTGCATCAGCAGCAGCCGCTGTTTGTCTCCGCACCTAGTGGACAGGTCGGGCTCAGCATTGAATGCGGCGTGGGCGGCAATCCGCCCTGGAGATCGGATTTGGAAGGTAGTGCACTTGACTAGGTTTGCGGGCCCGCCGGTTCGGATACGGAGGGGCGGAGCAATCCGCGGGCTATAAAGGAACAGATGGAGCGCGCGTGCAAACGCGCGGATCATGCCGGATATTGCTGGACATCCACAACGGGCGCAGACAAACGGATACGGCCAGGCGCGGGGGGCTCTGAGTAGGGCGCAGTGCAAGGACTGCGTCATGAGAAGGACAAACTGGATGGATGGAACGGCGTACGGACGTTGGGGGGAGTTTGGTACGGAGGTGGAGAGAGGAGGCTAGGGCTTCTGTTTTGGGATTGTTTTCTGTTTCTTTGTCATACTGTTATTTGTGCGTGTACTTAGGTTAGGGTTGAGAGGGAGGACTTATCCTCACTCTCAACTCCGGGTTGGGGAGGAGGGGAGGCAGAGGGAAGGCAAGGAGATCATCACATCATCGGATTGGATCACTCATCTCACCAAGAGATTAAAGGAACTCATACCGGATACACATCCAGGTGGACAGTTCTTAGGATTGAAGGATTGGTGATTTCTCTCTCTCTCTCTACTTTTCTTTATCTCTTCATCTCCTTATTTCTATTTCTCATTTAAGTGCGACTCCGGGCATCCCCATCTCCTTTCAAACGCAGGGAACTGTTAACTTCAGAACCTTGGGACAATTATAAGGGGATAAACTTTATTCTTTCCACATCTTGGGGTCTGGCCGGGAAGTAACCTTCCGTTTCTTGTCTTTCAAAGGTAACTGGGCGCGATGTCCTATCCATACCTCCCTACAGTTGCTTCCTCTTCTTCTTCTTCTTCTCCTTCCGTTTCCGGGTCCGCTACTCCAACCCCACTCGCGTCTTCCATCCCTCCTCCTCCCCCTCCCTCCGCTTGACCCAGGACAACCTACGCTGTTCCCCCATCAGTCTCCAGTGACCATGAAACCACTCATCCGGTTTGCATCAGGCCGCGCAACTACCCTCACATCCGATTCAACACTGCGGATGTGGAGCAATTCATCTTGAGATATGAAGGTATTGCAGATGCGGAAGGTGCATCAGACGCCAATAAGGCCCGGCTTGTTGTCCTGTTCATTATGGACAAAGAGAAGCTCCGGGATGTGGAGGAAATGGAAGGCTACGAGAATCAAGATTGGCCAAAACTGAAGGCGGAGATCCTAACGCAGTGGGGTAGGCGCAAACCTTGATTCCGGGAAAGCAATTTTGACCGCGTGGCCTTGGAGGCGAGCGCACGCGGAGGAGTCAGAATGCGGGTGGAGCTGGCGGATTACACCTTGAAGTTTGATTGGATCTATTGGTACTTGTCAAAGAACATGGTGGTGGCGGGACAGACAGGGGCCATGAAACACGCATTTCAGGGTGGTTTAGGCGCTCAACTCCGGGCAAGGGTGCAGCGGCATCTTTACAATCACAACTTGGTAAAGTGGTCATTGGACGGGAGCATCGCCCTCCTTGCGGAGCTGGCTGTCATTTGCCAGGCTGTGGAGAGCAAGCTTGACTTAGAAGAGCTTATTGAGGATACCGCTAAGTCCTTCCCAGCGGGACCAAAGAAATCTTCCCCCCAGGTTTTGGCTCCGGCACAATTCCTGGCCCCAGTTCCGCCTACTTCAACGCGTGTTCCGGTTCCTCAACCCAAGCCCGCCCCTCCAGTAAGTGAATTGATGGACGTTATGAAGGATTTGAAGATCTGCATGAGCCGTATGGGCCAGCAGCAGCCGCGAGGGCCTCCACCGCACATGGTGGAAGGGTTTTGGCCGCCCGGTACCTTTGTGCCAAGGGGGTGCTTGTACTGCAGGGCAAACAGTCATTGGAAATTGGCGTGCAAGGAGCTTACAAAGGATCTCAACGCGGGATTGGTTCAAACGGCGGGGATGGGGTACATGTTTCCAACAGGCGAACAGATTCTGATGGAGCCAAGCCAGCCGACCGCAATGCAGCAGGTGTGCACACGGGGTAAGGAGGCGGGAACAACGGCGCGAGCGTCACTGGACATTGTTACCGGTCCCGGATTTTGGAAACCACCTTGGGTGGAAGCTGAGGTAAGGGTAGTGGCAACGGAAGAGAAGGTGGCGGTCTCCGATAAGATGGAGGTGGATGCAAAGTAGCAACCCCCGTCAACCGTTCCAAAACCGGCCGCAAGCGTTGTGGTGCCCCATCCTGGACACCCTGGCCGCCTTAAGACCTCAATTCATAAACTGTTGCGCAAACGTACCGCCCGGCTGAACAACTTATCCTCAGGCTCATCCAACTATTATTTACCCGCGCCGCGCCGCGCCGCGCCGCGCTGCGCTTCCATTATCCGCGCCGCGCCGCGCCGCGCCGCGCTCCCTTCATCCGCGCGCGTCGCGCGTCCTTTATCCGTGTTGCTTCTCATCTCCGCCGTTGTTATAGAACGTCCTCATCTTTGTTTGTTGCGTGTCTTCATCTTTGTCGTTGCGCCTCCCAATCTCCTCATTGCTACCATCGCGCGACGCTCATTCATGATCTACTGAATCCATCCCGACCGCACCCGCAAGCATTTGGCAGATCCTTGACCAACGCGAGTGACCACATGGTTGCCTTCCCTTTTCCACTCTATTTGTAGAATCCGTTGTATATAGTCTAACAGGGCCTCATGCCCATATAAGGAGGGGCTCTCCCCTGCCTTTTGGCCGAGCAGGAGATCATCCTATCATCCAGCATCAGAACATCCTATCATCCAGCATCAGAACATCCTATCATCCCAGCATCCCAGCATCGGAGCATCAGAGAATCCCATCATCATAAGCAATTTATCCGTGGGCATCCTTCCCCACTTATCTGAGAAAATTATCCGGGTATATCTATGATTGCCCCTTGATCCTTTGAGCCTCCATACTCAAACTCAGTCCTTTGTGACCTTGATCCTTATCACCAACCAATAGCCTTGCTGGTTGAAGAAGAATTCCTGTCTTCCTGAATTCTTGAGTGTGTTATACCACTCTGATCCCTTTTTCCGACCATACTGGTCTTGATCTCTCCTTGATCATCTTTCTGGAGCCAATCACGTTTGATTGAAGAGGTTTTATTAAGCTTAAAACCTGGAGTGTTATACCTCCCTTCTTCTTTGAGGTTGAATTTCGCCACGCTATCCTTGAGTTCCTTGAGAAGTGTTGGGATCTTCTTGCTCAAATTTGTTATTGATTTGCTTCTAGAGCTTCATAAACAAATTGCTTTTGTTTTGTTCAGCCTCCCACAGTTATCTGGTACCCTTCAAGCGCTTGATTGCGGAGAGTTGGGCAGGTTCATTGAGAGCCTGGAGAATGGTTGGGATTGAGTTGATCTTTCCTAATCAGCTGCTGACGACCAGAGTTATTAGCTTGTGGGCGTTGTTACTTACAACTGCCTTGTTCTATTGAACTCTGAACAAACCTTGACTTATTTTTTCAAATCTTTCCCTGCACCATCTTGTCTCAGATAGTGTTGTTTCCATCGCTACCGACGACTCTTATCCTCTTCTCTTAGTTTGATTTCTCATCCATAAGGTTCTGGACCTTGATTCCGGTTACATTAAAATATTATTGTAACTCCTAGGAGGGCAGCCTAAACAGCACCTTTCCCCTCCACAGAACTGCCACGGCTTAGCACCGTTTGGAGTCTTACATTTGGTCCCCCGGGCCGGGATCAAACCAGCAACCTTGGGATTTACAGTCCCAACTTGAAGAATCAACTCCGAAATCCTATCCAATTTCTCTTTCTTTTTCTGTTTGCTCTTTTTTACGATCCGTGGAGGCAGCTTGGCTCAGAAGTAAGTCCTCCCAATTTGTGCACCGCTCGGGCAAGATACTTGTTGTTTTTGGCGAAACCCTACTCTTGCCACACTCGTGAGCCACTTTGGAAATCTGCTCTTTGGATCCCCTAGGAACTCTGTTATTCGATATGGCATCTCCTGCTACTCCAACCACCTCTGTTTGACCTAAGATGGTAAAGATCAAACCCCAGAACAAGAACTTAGGCTTCAACGGTACAAATGTTGAGCGATTCTTGGACTCCTACGAAATGGCTGCTGAAGTAGATGGAGCTAGTGAATTCGATATGGCTTATCAGTTGCAATTCTTTATCTCCTCAGATGAAGTTATGGAGGTAATTGAGTCTTTCGAGGGATTCGAATCCCACAACTGGACGCTTCTCAGGGAGGCTATGTTGGCATACTGGGGTAAAATAGATGTGGCTAGGTTTACTCTGCAGGATTTGGATGCTCTGGTTTCTCAGTGGATCTCCAATGGTGGTATTTCTTCAGCCTCTGACTATCAGATTTTTAGAAAGTCTTGGGATCCCATTCAAAACTATCTTATCCGAAACGATCACATTGACAAAGTGGACGAAATTCGAGCAAAGTTCTTCCAATCGTTTTCGTCGGCTGTGCAGGAAAGGATTAAAGAAGAACTGGTCAAATCTGGATCCATGATTACTACCAGGGATAATTGATTCAAGCTCCCTATTTTTCTTACCCTTAGGAGTACTGTGGATAAATTCATGAAAGGTCAAACTGCTCTTACCTTTGAAAAGCCTAGAACTACTGAACCAGTCCATGCTCCTTCTTTTAAAGAGTCAAACGATATTATGATTAAAATGGAGGCAGATCGTAGGCCTAAAGCAGATCCTAATTCCAATCGAGAACCTACTACTATAGATGAAATCACCAAGTTACTTAGAGCCTTTGAGAACAAAATAGATCAAAAGATTTCTTCGCTAGCTACTCCTAAAACTCCTTCTTCTGTCCCCAAATCAACTCTGGTCTGTTACTACTGTCATAGGGAAGGCCATGGAACCGGACGATGTCAAGAACTTCAGGAGGACTTAAAGGAAAAGTTGGTAGAGCAAAGGGGAAACAATTACTTCCTCCCTAATGGTGCCCTAATCCCTTTTGACTCGTCTCGTCCTATCCGACATGTGGTGGCCTCTTACCAGCCATCACCTCCTGTGAAAGCATCTCTTGCTTCCTTTGAATTTCGATCATCCTGTGGTACCCTCCAACCTTGGTATCCTCCAGCCATTTCTTCCTCTAGTCTTGCTGGGACTACTTATCAATCTGATCCAGCCAGGAAACGACATGAGGAACCTAAACCTCATAAGGCTCCTTCCTTGCCAACTTCAATCCTTCAAAAACCCGTTAAACGTCGATCAACACTTGAGCCTCCTTCCTCTGATGTAGAAGACATGGAGGTGGAAAAGGAACCACTCATGGAAAGGTTCCCAGATCACCCTGATCCTTCTCCCTCACCTCAACCTTCTAATCCTATCTTAGATTCTGCGTCACCTGAACTTCCTCCCCCCACCCAGCCCAAAGTTCGATTTGAAAGAGGCATCTCCAAGGATCACCCCAATGCTGTGGAGGGAGTATTAAAGAAAATTTCTGACCTCAAAATTCCTGATCTATCTGTGGCTGAACTCCTATTGATCTCCCCATCTGTTGCTGAAGGAATGAAGAAATGGGTCTCTCGTTGACGTGTGGAAATTGGCCCTGAAGAACTCAAAGTCTCCTCTGGCACTTTAATGGAGGACTCTGGTGGAACCAGTCCTTCTATAGAATCCAATCTTTATTCCTGTCCCCTTGGCTTTCTTTCTTGTTATCTTGGTGACTCAGCTAAAACTGTTTCTCCTCTTGTGGATTCTGGATCTCAGCTTAACTTAATCTCGGATGCTATGGCCTGCAAGCTCAAACTTAGTCCTAGGGTCAGCTTCAACTCTGCAGTATATGGGATAGGAAATCAAGCTTGTGAACTGGTTGGTATTGCTGAAGATGCTCCGGTCAGGATTGGTCGAAATATCGTTGGGACCTGCCATTTTTGGATTACTTGTTTGGACAGTCCTATGATCTTGGGACAACCCTTCTTAATGGACTTTGGTGCAACCCTGATGTTTTCTGATCAAGTTGGGGAGAGAATTCTTCTCCCTGATGCTGATGGCAGAAAAATTGAAGTTCCTCTTTGCTCTTTGGATTCTGGTCGTTGGGAAAGAGATTTTCCTGGTCATTCTCCCAAATCATCCTTTAAGGGGAAGCAGAAGGATAACTCTAGTTCCTCTCATTTTTTAGGGGAATAGTTGATCCTACCAATGATTGTAGTTCTTTTCAGCCTCGGACTGCAACTCAAGGGTCAACTCCCATCCCTCAGGCTTATTTTTCATTCCTTTCATCATTCTCTTCTGAGCTCAAGAATATTGAAAAACAAAAACATATCAAAATAGAAAAATCCAAAAATATTTCCCCTCCATCTCCTTCTCTCTCTGGATCTGTTGTGTCTTCTTTTCCTTCTACTTTTAAGTCTGATCAATCTTCTCTCAGTTCCGGTTCGAATCTCTGCAATGAGTCTAAACTAGATCCAAATTGCAATTCCGTTTTTGGTGATTTTGGTATGAAGGAATATGGGCTGCAGTGGAGGCAATTTGGGGTACAAGTAAGTCCTCCCAATTGTGCACTGCCAGGGCAATCTTTTACCTTCATTTTCGAAACCCTACCTTGTGCCACACATGTGAGCAACGTATTATCTCCTGGTTCTCCTTTTATGGAAAAGGCACCCTTCAAGGATATTGCAGAACATCGGACTTGGAAGATGTTGGAACTTGGACTCAGCTTTTGTAATCAAGTCTCTCTGGTCAACTCTTGGAGGAAACAAGAACTTCTCTCTTTTGCCACTAAGTATAAACCAGTTGCTAAAAAGATCCAACCAGTCAATCAGCCTATGCCTCCAACCTCAATCCTCCCCTTATGCGTCCTCCCCTATCTCGCAATCCTTACTGTGGTCTTCCTCAATCTCTTACTGGTCCCTTTTTGCCTAATGGACGGGTCACTGAAGAACGTCTGAAGGTGGTCAACTTTGGTCCAGATGGATGGCTTCTTCCTGATGAGTTAAATTTAATCAAAAATGTCTTATCTCTAAGAGAAAAATCTATTGCTTTCTGTGAAGAGGAGAGAGGTCTCTTGCAGGAATCCTATGGCCTCCCTTATATCATCCCTGTAGTTGAACATGATCCTTGGCAAAAGAAAAAGATCCCTATCCCTGCTGCTAAAGTTGACGAATTTGTCAAGTTGGTCTGGGAACAAGTTCGAACTGGCCTGTATGAACAGTCAACTTCTAGTTACTCCAGCCCCGTCTTCTGTGTCCTCAAGAGTAATGGTAAACTTAGAATAGTTCATGATCTTCAACCTCTTAATAAAGTTACTATTAAAGACTCTGGTATCCCTCCTGCTACTGAAGAATTTGTTGAATCCTTTGCGGGAAGAGCTTGCTATGGTCTAGGGGATATTATGGGTGGCTATGACTAACAATCCTTACATCCTATTTCTCGTCCTCTCACTACTTTTGACACTCCTCTTGGTTGATTTCAACTTACTCGATTGCCTCAAGGAGCCACCAACTCGGTTGCAGTCTATCAGGCTCAGATGATGTGGATCCTCCAGGATGAAATCCCTGATCATGCTGGTATCTTTATTGATGATGGCGGAATTAAAGGTCCAGTATCTGACTATGATAATGAGCTCTTACCTTGGCATTCAGGAATTTGTCGTTTTATCTGGGAATATGCTACTACCTTGGAGAGGATTCTGTTTTGAATCGAGGAATCTGGCCTTACTGTCTCTGGATCCAAACTGGCGGCTTGTGTCCCTGCTCTGGAAATTGTTGGTCATGTGGTCTGCAAGGAAGGAAGAAGGATGGCACCAGCTAAAGTCAACAAGATCATCTCTTGGCCTACCCCAATCAATCCAACTGAAGTTAGGGGCTTCCTAGGTGTTGTCACTTGTGTTAGAATCTTTATCCCATCTTTATCCAAAATCTGTGCACCCTTGCGTCATCTAACCAGAAAAGATGCTGAATGTATTTGGACCCAAGATTGTGAATGTGCTTTCCAGCTACTCAAAAGGATAGTTGTTAAAGGCATAGTTTTGAAAAAGATCTCTTACGGACCTGGAGCTGGCAAGATCAAGCTGGCTGTCGATTCTAGTTATCAATCTGTTGGGGCCGTCCTTACCCAGGAAGATGAAAATGGTTGGGACCGTCCTGCTCTTTATGAATCTTTGTTGTTTTCAGATGTAGAATCTAGATACTCCCAGCCCAAACTGGAACTCTGTGGTGTGGCTCAAATGATGAAGAAACTTTAAACCGTTCTCTGGGGCCAACATTTTGAATTGCAAGTTGATGCTCAATCCATCATTGAAATGATCAACGCTCCCAGTCTTCCCAATGCTCCTATGACTCGTTGGGCGGCCTTTATCCAGCTTTTCTCTTTTGATATTGTTCACAGGCCTGGAAAATCTTTCACCATGCCTGACGGTTTATCTCAACGACCTCTTGGGGACAACAAATCTGATGTTGGAACCAATTTCAATGAAGAGGAACCTTTAATTTGACCTATTTTCTCTTTTTCTTCACAAAATTATTCTGGCTTTCAACAAGGCTTCTGGTTTAAATTAGAGCAGTACCTTTCAACTCTTCAAAAACCTCCTGATCTCTCTGCTAAGGAATTTCGATCTCTTAAACAAAGGTCTTCTAATTTTTTTGTTCAAGGCTCTAGACTTATGAAGAGGGGAAATCCTTGTGCTCTTATTGTTGTTACTATTCCCTCTAAACAAGATTCTATCCTTGAAAGTCTCCATGAAGGCCTTGGTCATCGTGGGGAAACTGAAACTTATTGACAATTATCCAAACGATTCTGGTGGCCATCTTTGAAGAAATCCGTCTCCCAATGGTGCAAGAGTTGTGAAGTTTGCCAAAAAAGTGATCTTAGGCGCCCAGTCGAAATTCGTTATCCTACTGGGGAGTCCACTGTCTTTGGAAGGATTGCTATGGATGTGGTTCATATTAAGGCAGGTGATGCTAAGTACCTCATTGTGGCTAGGGATGATTTTTCCAGATGGGTTGAAGCGAAATTTCTTAAGAACCTTAGCTCTGAATCAGTGGCAGCTTTCCTCTACGAGACCTGGACAATGCGTTATGGCCTGGCTTGATCTTACTCTACTGATTGTGGCTCTGAATTTAGGGGCAAGCTTGCTGAAATGATCCAATCCCTTCCTGGACAACATAGAGTTACTACTCCTTATTATCCTGAAGGCCAAGGGATGGTGGAACGAGGCCATGCTCCTTTGAAGGCTGCACTTGTTAAACTGGCTGGTGAAAGTGGCAAGAATTGTTGCAAATTCCTTCCTCTTGTTCTCTTCTCTGATCGAATCTCAACCAAAAGGACTACTGGCTACTCACCTTATGAAATCATCTTTGGTCAAAGAGCAGTCCTTCCTTTGGATCTGGAAATGGAATCTTTCTTGGGTATCTCTTGGGAGGAGGTGTCCTCAACCACTGATCTGTTAGTTTCTAGATCCAAGCAACTGGAGCGAAGTGAAGACGTTCGTGATGAAGCTTATCAAACGATGATGGAGGCCAGAGCAAAATCCGTCCAGTATTGGGAGGACAAGCACTCTAATCAAATCAGGGAGCCCTTGAACCCTGGTGACCTAGTTTTAGCTTATAATTGATCTTTGGAAACCCAGTGGGGCAAGCTTTTCTCTAATCGTTGGAATGGCCCTTATCGAGTGGTTCATCAAGTTAGAGGTGGATCTTATGTTTTGGAGGAGCTGGATGGTACTCGGTTGGCCAGAAGGTTCTCTGCTGATCAAGTCAAGAAGTTCCATTGTCGTGGGGGCAACTTATCTCAGAAGTAAGTCCTCCCAATTGTGCACCACCAGGGTCATTTGCTGCGTTTTTGTTGTAAAACTCTACTGTATGCCACATATGTGAGCACCTGGGACGCCCTCCTTGTTCTATTCCTGCCGCTTCTAGGGTTCACTTGGAAGAATCAAGATATTTCCTCAACTCTTCAACCACTCTCAAGATCAAAATGGCCATTCTTTGGTTTCAATCATCTGTCTTTCCTTTTTTTTTTCTTTCTTTCTATGGCATCAAACTCAGGAGCAGACTAGGGACAGTCTGTAAGTTGGGGAGAGATGTGGTGCCCCATCCTGGACACCCTGGCCGCCTTAAGACCTCAATTCATAAACTGTTGCGCAAACGTACCGCCCGGCTGAACAACTTATCCTCAGGCTCATCCAACTATTATTTACCCGCGCGCGCGCGCCGCGCCGCGCTGCGCTTCCATTATCCGCGCCGCGCTCCCTTCATCCGCGCGCGTCGCGCGTCCTTTATCCGTGTTGCTTCTCATCTCCGCCGTTGTTATAGAACGTCCTCATCTTTGTTTGTTGCGTGTCTTCATCTTTGTCATTGCGCCTCCCAATCTCCTCATTGCTACCGTCGCGCGACGCTCATTCATGATCTACTGAATCCATCCCGACCGCACCCGCAAGCATTTGGCAGATCCTTGACCAACGCGAGTGACCACATGGTTGCCTTCCCTTTTCCACTCTATTTGTAGAATCCGTTGTATATAGTCTAACAGGGCCTCATGCCCATATAAGGAGGGGCTCTCCCCTGCCTTTTGGCCGAGCAGGAGATCATCCTATCATCCAGCATCAGAACATCCTATCATCCAGCATCAGAACATCCTATCATCCCAGCATCCCAGCATTGGAGCATCAGAGAATCCCATCATCATAAGCAATTTATCCGTGGGCATCCTTCCCCACTTATCTGAGAAAATTATGCGGGTATATCTATGATTGCCCCTTGATTCTTTGAGCCTCCATACTCAAACTCAGTCCTTTGTGACCTTGATCCTTATCACCAACCAATAGCCTTGCTGGTTGAAGAAGAATTCCTATCTGCCTGAATTCTTGAGTGTGTTATACCACTCTGATCCCTTTTTCCGACCATACTGGTCTTGATCTCTCCTTGATCATCTTTCTGGAGCCAATCACGTTTGATTGAAGAGGTTTTATTAAGCTTAAAACCTGGAGTGTTATACCTCCCTTCTTCTTTGAGGTTGAATTTCGCCACGCTATCCTTGAGTTCCTTGAGAAGTGTTGGGATCTTCTTGCTCAAATTCGTTATTGATTTGCTTCTAGAGCTTCATAAACAAATTGCTTTTGTTTTGTTCAGCCTCCCAAAGTTATCTGGTACCCTTCAAGCGCTTGATTGCGGAGAGTTGGGCAGGTTCATTGAGAACCTGGAGGTTGGTTGGGATTGAGTTGATCTTTCCTAATCAGCTGCTGACGACCAGAGTTATTAGCTTGTGGGCGTTGTTACTTACAACTGCCTTGTTCTATTGAACTCTGAACAAACCTTGACTTATTTTTTCAAATCTTTCCCTGCACCATCTTGTCTCAGATAGTGTTGTTTCCATCGCTACCGACGACTCTTATCCTCTTCTCTTAGTTTGATTTCTCATCCATAAGGTTCTGGACCTTGATTCCGGTTACATTAAAATATTATTGTAACTCCTAGGAGGGCAGCCTAAACAGCACCTTTCCCCTCCACAGAACTGCCACGGCTTAGCACCGTTTGGAGTCTTACAGCGTGCCCAGAACCAAGGCGCCGGCAGCGAATCCTGTAGGGAAGAAGAAAGCGGCGGAAATTGTGCATAGGGTGATGGGTAACAAGAATCCAGTCCCGCTGACCTTGCAGGAAATGGTAGCTGTGTCTCTGGTGGTGGTAGACAAGATGGTTCAGGCGTTGCGGGATTGTGGTCAGGGCCGGGTACCTCAGACGGTGCAGCGGGTTCATGTGGCGCGGAAGGAGGAGGGGCGCAAGGAGTGCAAGTTGATATTGGTTTTGACTCCGCTTGCTTACGTTCCAATGGTCATAGCGGGAAGGAAGGTGTGGGCTATGGTGGACAGTGGTTCAATGGTGAACCTGCTGCCATTGCGGATGGTGGATGATTTGGGGTTGGTTCGACGGAAATGGGCGATGGGTCTCCGCGCGCTTAACAGAGGGGAGTGTTGTGTGGATGGGGTAGTCAAGGTTGCAAGGGTCCGTAGGCCGCTTTCTTTTCTTTTGGTTGATTGTGGGGATGTGATTTTGGGAAGGCCGTTCATGTTTGGGTTCTGAGCACAAATGGTTTTCAATCCGGGGGAAGGAACAGAGGCGTTGACGGTGGAGGATTTGTCTGGCAGAAGGTTCAAGACAACGATCTGCAATCACGGGCAGGGAAAGTGGAGGAGAGAGTTGGAGTATGAGGAGGAACCAGACGCGGCAGTTGCGACCAGCTGGGGACAGTGGCCAAGTTGAGGGGGAGGTAGAGGGGGTAGGGGATAAGTTTTGATTTGGTGAGGGGGTGCTCTAGCCGGTTCACAGCCGGAACAATTAGACACCCCAGAATGTTTGTTTCTCTATGTTTCTTTCTTATCTGGATTGTGGGGTCTTTGCTGGCTTGGGGCTTTTGCAGGAAACACAGGCCCGGCACAGAGCCGGGTCTGTAAACGTGAGGACAAGCCCCGCGGAAACGGGACGCGAGGGAAATCCCGCGGATGGGGGAAGCGGGAAAAAGAGCGATTTGCGGGCGGTCTACGGGCGTTGCAAAAAAAAAGTGTTCTTTTCTATTTTTACTCTCTGTTGTTTTCTTTTTCTCTTTTTATTTTCTCTCAGGATATCTCAAGGATGGGTGGTTGGTATGGGAATAAAGCTTGATTTGGTGAGGGGGTGCTCTAGCCGGTTCACAGCTGGAACAACTAGACACCCCAGAATGTCCATTCTCTTACTCTCTCTCTCCCTTCCCTTACAGTGGCGCGCGCTGGTGTTTGGTTGTTGTGTTTGTTGCAGGAAGGGTACGGGGAACAGTGTGGCAGTTTGTCTGGGGCGGTCCAGGTGCCTCTTTTGGAACGGTTGGTCACTTACGGTTGCTCACAAAGCAAAGCGCGCGGACGCGGACCTCAATCTCAAGCTCACTCTCACAAAGCGCGGTCGCGCACTTTTTCTCAGAAGGTTAGGACCTTGTGCGGATACGTGTATTTTCTTAATGAAAAGGGAAGTGCGGTACAACCAAAAAGAAGAAAAGAAGGAAAGAAAGGGAAGAAGGGGAAAGGGGGGGGGCAATGCGCCTAAGCCATCTTCATCATTTCCTCCATTTCCGCCCTTGATGACCCCAGCAAGGCCCGGAAGGACGCCAGGAGCTTGCGCCGGGATTCGGAGGACTGAGCGCCGGGGATTTCGAGGAAATCCCAAAGCATCATGGTCAACCTTTCCGCAAAAACCTTGAAGCCGGCTGCCGGGAGTGCCATTAAAATTGGAATTTCCGGGATCTTGGGAGGGCTGGGGGGAGGAGCAGCCGGTGAAGATGGCGCCTCCGGGGAACCAACAGGGGGGCTCAGTCCAGCTGGAGGCAATGATGGGACAACAATGGGTGACGGAGGCGGAGGGACGTCAGGGGTTGCAGGCCTCTCATCCAAGGCCGCTAGTGGCGCGGGCAGTGTTGGCGGTCGTGGAGGAGGAGGAGAGGGTGCTGGCGCGGCCGCGGGTTGTCCAAAAAGCCTTGGGTCCGGTACCGTTGGGTTCACGCCGACAGCGGCGGCCCAAGCATGGGTCGCCGCGCGCCATTACTCCAAGGTTTTGTATTTGCTCTGTTGCGGAGGTCCGGCCTGGCGGAGAGGTGATGCCGAGTTGCGGCTCACGTGCAAGGTGGGGGGTGACAGAGCTTGGGGGCGGCGGGATGGAGGTGAACCGGGGGGTTTCCACAAGCCTTCCGAGATTGAGTCATTGTCAAAAACCACGAACAGGTCCGGAGGAGCCCTCTTGCGCAGCCTGGGGCAAGAGCTGGATTGGGGGGGAGCTTGGGGCATGCTGTCGCTAAGTGAGCAGTGAGGGTGGCCGCGACGGCCAGCAACGCAGGCGCGTTGACCAGGGATGATTGAACATGCGTGCCCATTCCGGGCGCTTAACTTGCATGGGAGCATGGTGGCGATGGAGCGGGTGGAGGACGGGGGAAGGTGGTAGTGGGAGTGGTGGGGGCGGGAGTGGGAGTAGCGGGGGTGGTGGTATGGTGAAGCAATGGAAGACTTCTGGGGACAGAACTCAAGTTGGGGGGATGTGGTGTCAATTTATAGACACTGATTGGGAACTGTGTCGCGGCCGGGTGCTCAGCATTGGAGGCAGCGGGCTCAGAATTAGGGTATGCGGAGTGCTCAGCAGTGGCAGCCGCTGTTTGGCTCCGCACCTAGTGAACAGGTTGGGCTCAGCATTGAATGCGGCGTGGGCGGAAATCCTCCCCGGAGATTGGATTCGGAAGGTAGTGCACTCAACCAGGTTCGCAGGCGCGCCGGTTTGGATACTGAGGGGCGGAGCAATCCGCGGGCTATAAAGGAACGGATGGAGCGCGCGTGCAAACGCGCGGATCATGCCGGATATTGCCGGACATCCACAACGGGCGTGGAAAAACGGATACGGACAGGCGCCGGGGGCTCCGAGTAGGGCGCGGTGCAAGGACCGCGTCATGAGAAGGACAAACCGGATGGATGGAAAGGCGTACGGACGTCGGGGGGAGTTTGGTATGGAGGTGGAGAGAGGAGGCTAGGGTTTCTGTTTTGGGATTGTTTTCTGTTTCTTTGTCATACTGTTATTTGTGCGTGGACTTAGGTTAGGGTTGAGAGGAAGGACTTATCCTCACTCTAAACTCAGGGTTGGGGAGGAGGGGAGGCAGAGGGAAGGGAAGGAGATCATCACATCATTGGATTGGATCACTCATCTCACCAAGAGATTAAAGGAACTCATACTGGATACACATCCAGGTGGACAGTTCTTAGGATTGAAGGATTGGCAATTTCTCTCTCTCTCTCTACTTTTCTTTATCTCTTCATCTCCTTATTTCTCTTTCTCATTTAAGTGCAACTCCGGGCATCCCCATCTCCTTTCAAACGCAGGGAAAGGTTAACTTCCAAACCTTGGGACAATTATAGGGGGATAACCTTTATTCTTTCCACAGCGGAAAGCGGAAAGCGGATACCTAAATTGGTCAAATTCATCGCTTACGCACTCTATCCAACTCAATTGAATGATGTGATTGTTCACTTAGCCCTATTGCTCTTGACTTGTCTCAAGCAGCGTTATCCCACCGCACAAGGCACCTCATCTAGTCCTCATCAGCTATTTTTATCCGCTTTAATGTTGGCTTTCAAGATGTCCATGGATGATACCTATTCCAACAAGTCTTGGGTGATTGTTGGCCAGAATCTGTTTTTGCTCTCTGAAGTCAATTGAATGGAGCATGAACTCTTTGGGTTTTTGAATTTAAATTGCTACGTTACCAAGGAGGAGCTCAAGGCTTGGTATCACAAGTAGTGTGATCAGGTTGATGACAAAGAGGCGGGGAGGTCTATGAGATTGGTGTTGATACCACTGGTGAGGATGGTACAATGATGCCCTCTCCAACCAGTCCAACATGACCGGCTGCGATTCGAGTGATTCAAACAGTCTGGTCTCATCCTCGACTACTGCTAGATCATCTTCATCTCCTTCTCCTCGTACACCACCGGAAGAAGCTAGCGCAAATGAGCAGTCAGTCTGTTGTAATCAATGGAACCAGACCAAACGTCAGATTGATTGGATTGCTCCTTCAAATCAAGTCAAGGCTTCAAATCCTAGGGGAACTACGGTGACAAGCCTTTGACATATCATGAATTCACCCCTCTGAAAGAAAATTGGAAAAAAATCAAGACCCAATTTCTCAACCATCATCACAACCAACATCATCCTCAGTTAGAATCAGGAACCGATCCTGCCCATCTCACAATCTGTCGACAAACTTGACACATCCTATCAATCATCATCAAGCCACCCTCAATTATGCCAAGTCCATCCCATCAGCCCAGAGGAGTCCATTTCCAATCATGCTCCTATCCCTCAATCTACCTCCCGCAACAACGACCAACGACCAACAAACCGGCCGTCTCAAGCGCCTGTCAAACCTTTCTTGAAATCCACCTCATGGCTCATCAGTCTCCCGCGCGGCTTGTCCGTTGCCTGTGTGAGTCTCAACTGTCTCCCGGGCCCATCAGGATGCCTGCGGGCGTCCCACTAGCTACTTGCTTGCCCGTGCCCATCATTTGGCATGGGCCAGGGTCTTGATTTGGCTCTTTGGTTTTTTTTAGTGCTTGTTTGTTTCTTTTCTTTTTCTTTTTCTTTTTCTTTTTTCTTTTGTTTTCTCATGACACTGATCCTTAAAAAAAAAAAAAAATCTTTTTTTCCGCTCTATTTGTAAATCTCTCTTGTAAATAGTCTACAGGCCTCTGTTTTATAAAAGGAGGGGCTCTCCCCTGCTTTTTCTGCATCAGATAGAATCATATCCATGGGAGTGTGTGCCTATGTCCCCCCATTATTGTGAAATTTGATTCTGATCCTTATCCTGGGTATATCTCTGATTGCCCCCTGATCCATTCTTTGACCCTGAGACTTTGCCCCTCTGTGGCTTGATCCTTATCACCAACAAATAGCCTTGCTGGTTGAAGAAAAATTCTGTCTGTTGGAATTTTTGAGTGTGTTATACCACTCCTTGATCCCCTTCTCTGACCATACTGATCCTGATCCCTGATCATCTTTCTGGAGCCAATAACAATTGATTGAAGAGGTTTTATTAAGCTTAAGACCTGGAGTGTTATACCTCCCTTTATTTTCTTTGGAGTTACATTCTGCCAGCCTACTCTTGAGTCCATTGAGAAGTTTTGAGGTTATCCTTGCTTCAAATCAGTTACTTTTTGCTTTTAGAGCTTCTTAAACATTGTGCTTTGTCTTGTACAGCCACCCCCAGTTATCTGGTACCCTTCAAGCGCTTGATTGTGGAGAGTTGGGCAGTTACATTGAGAACCTGGAGGTTGGTTGGGTTTGAGTTGATCATTCCCAATCTTCTGCTGACAACCAGAGTTATTAGCTTGTGGGCATTGTTTACCTACAACAGCTTTTGTTCCTTGAACTCTAAGCAGACTTTAACTTCTTTTGTTCAAGTTTTTTCCCTGGATAATCTTGTCTCAGATAGTGCTGTTCCATTGCTACCAAACTATTATCATCTTTATTCTCCACTCCTTGATTCCTCATTTACCAGGTTCTGGACCTTGATCTAGGTTACATTTAAATATTTTTGTAGCACTCAGGAGGGCAGCCTACACAGCACCTTTCCCCTCCACAGAACTGGCACGGCCTAGCACCGTTTGGAGTCTTAAAACGGCTCATTGAGCCGTTTACACAACTCTGTACACGGCTCAATGGGCCATGTGGCACCCTACATGACTCAAATGAGCTGTGTGGCATGCTACACGTCCCATTTGAGTTTTATGGCATGCTAAACAACTAAAATCAAGTTTTTTAGCCTCCACTAAATAATAAATAATGAATAATAAATAATAAATTATAAATTATAAATTATAAATAATAAATAACAAATTATATATAATAAATAATAAATAATAAATAATAAATAATAAATAATAAATAATAATAAATTATAAATTATATGGAGTAGTTTATGGACCCTGCACAACTCCCACAGGTTGTGTGGGGCCCTAAAAAACTCCCAAAGGCCGTGTGGGGCCCTACATAGCTCCCACACAACTGGAGCTGTGAATTTAACATCACCCCTTGAATTTTGTTACTTGAAACTAAAGACAACCAGTTTGTTGTCTTCAGTGTTTATTGTTTTTATTTTTCTTTATTTATTTATACTTATTTTTATTTTATTTCTGATTTTTTTTGTTTTTTTTAACCAAAAAATTAACCTTTTTTGATATTATGGTGGATTTCTGTTTTTTTTTTTGTATTTTTATTTAGTTTATTTTGGTTTATTTTATACCCTTTATTTTTTTTTTGCCCGCCAGACTTTTAGCCGTGTGGCACGACTAAGGAATACATTTGAGCTGTGTAGAGCCCTACACGGCTTGAATGCTGTTGGCCTGGTCATGTAGCATGGAAAAACAACTATATTTGAGCTGTGTGGGGATCTACACGGCTCAAATGTAGCCGCGTGGCCACCACACAGGGGTCTGGTGCCATGCAGAGTACAGCCCAACCCAACTCAAATGCTGTGAGGTCTGGAAGGCTCAGGTGTAGCCGCCTAGCAGTGAATTTAACATCACCCAGATAATATACATTTCCCTGATGTTCTGCACACAGACATTTCCTTGGAAAAAGGAATTTCCAGGATTTTGTTTTGTGAAATTTATAACACCACAGCTTTGTAGTTTGGTATGCAAACCACCTATAAAAATCTTCCAGAATTTCCAAATTATTTTGAGACCTTCAAAAATCTGTCCAAAAACCAAGAAAATAAAATGAAACAGTCTCATTGCAATTGTGGAATTTTTCCTTTTAATTCTAATTTAATTTTCTTTGGTGCTTCAAAGACTTGGAATAGGTTTTATCAAAGTTAAGCAAACCCTCCATTTTTTAATGGCTGTTTTCAACCCAAATCCACCATTTCAAACCTGCCATTAAAAATCAAAAAAACCAATTATTTCACATCAGACATGTCAAAGTTACCTGAAAATAAATGGCTTTTTTCAAATAAAGTATATACAGGTTTTCAACAGCTCAACCACGCGTTGTTCCACATCATCACCCCTGGTTTCATCCTCCAAACTTATTGGAACACTTCATCACTCTCATTGATTCATTTCTATCCTCATTACTTCATCACTCTCATTTCTTAATTGCTATCCTCATCACTTCATCACTCTCTTTGCTTCATTGCTATCCTTATCACTTCATCACTCTAATTTCTTCATTGATATTCTCATCACTTCATCACTCTCAATGCTTCATGGCTATCCTCATCACTTCATTACTCTCATTGCTTCATTGCTATCCTAATCACTTGATGACTCTCATTGCTTCATTGCACTTCATCGTTTCATCACTCTCACCTTGATTTATCACTGTCATCACTTTATTGCTTTCATCACATCCATCCTCTAATTGCTTCATTGTTTCATCACTTCACCCCCCCCTTTTATGACATCCTAACTGTCATTGCTTTATTGCTTCATCACTTCATCCCACTTACTCTTTCTAAATGGCCCCTCAGCAATAATCCCCCTGCAAGTCCACTCAACCAAAGCAAACATCCCCCAGGAACTCAACATCCAACAATCCTCCCCCATCAGCCTCCAAAGGCTCAAGTCAGCTCAAGAGAGTTGATCACATCATCCTGGTAAACTGGCTCAAAATTCCATCCAACTAAAATTCTTTCTTTGGATCCAACAATGAAACACAAGTTGGCCAACCTCCATCCTCTAAGGTTAATGGTTATCTCCTGATGGCCAATGAACTCAAGAATAAAACCAAAGGTAGGCTGGATCTTTCATCCAAACAGATGCGGGAGCAATTCAAGAACTATTGAACCAAGTACAAAAAAACCCACTCAATGTGAATCTCCACCGGCTTTGGTATCACCAACTCCAATAAAGCAAAGGGAATCAACTCAGTGGTTGATAAGTTGGACTCCATTTGTCCTTTTTATGTTCAAATTGATGAAATCTTTGGAAAGAAGGCCAATATCACCCCTTTAGCCGCTTTTGATGCCCAAAAATCAGATTCAGTTGATGCTGAGGACCTGGCTGTTGATTCTTGGCCTAGAAATGATGATCCCAATGAAACCTATGAGTGGCCCCAATCTGATGTGGAGGAGTATATTCCAACAGAATTAGCTCCAATCACATCTACATGAACATTGATCAACAATTCAAACCCTTCCTTGGACCCCTCACTTCCTTCTTTGGATTGCTTGCTTCCTGGGGTGGAAGAACTTAACCACTTGGCCAACAAGGAGAAAGTTATTCCTGTATCACCACCATTGGAATAATCCGCTCAAGTAAGGAACCAAGATCTTTTCTCTTCTGTCTGGTTAATCCTGACTGATTTAGATTGTAAAAAAACAGCCTCATCTGTTCCTGAATGGCCAGATACTCAAGCCAATGGGGCCTCCCACATCCCCTTCAAATGAGAGAAATTACTTTCCCACACAAACCTCCTCTGCAAAGGGAAAGCAAAAGGCCTCCAATTCCATCAAAATCAACCCTAATAGCCATCAAAAGCAGAGAAACACTTCAAATTTTTTGGGCTTTGAGGATATCATGGAGAAGCAAGATTAAAGTAAGTTCATTTATTGATTGTACTTGCTTTCAAAATCAAGCTAATTCCTATTCCCCTCCAAAAAACAGTGAAATCACAAATAGAATTGAAAAAACTTCAATTTGAAAAGGAGAAGTGGGATTTTCAACTGGCTATTGATTGTCAAAAGTGGAAAGATGAGATTTTGGTTCATCAACACAAGTTGGATGCTGATTGGCAAATCAAACAGGCCAAGCTAGAGTTTCAAAAAGAGGAAAAGGAGAAGGATTGAGAGAAAGACCAACTCAGAAAGGAGAGGGAAAGGCTATCTTAAAAAAAAAGATAGTTTATTGGTAGCCATGGCATGTATTGGTAGCAGTAGAACTGTGGATGAAATAAAGGAAATTACTCAATTGCTTGGTTGGTAAATATATTTACTTTGATATAAATTTTAAAAATAAAAACAAAAAAATTATTTTTGATTGCAACAACGTTTGAGAGCATTTTTTACACCACCAATGAACAATTTTATTTATTTTTATTCATATTTTTTTCCTAAGATATATTTTGCCACTGGCCAAGTATTTGCTAGTGTTTTGAGTTGTTCTATTGATTTGCATGGACATGGCCATCCTAGTATGGGTGGCAGTATCCACTGCAGGAAAAGTAAAGTGCTTGTACTTGTTTGCTGCCCAAACCATTTTCACAATACACTTGTGTTTGAAATCAATCCCAAAAACCAAGCCTGGGAACACAAATTGGCCTTTGGATACTTGATATTCATTCTTGTTTTTGATAAATTGTCCCTTTGATTTTTTGTTTGGGACCACAATTAAAAAGGAATAGTCAGAGACATAACCTTGGTCAATATGGGGCAAGTTTTAGAAGGAGTCTGAGGTGAAGGTGATGTGAGGTAAGCAGTAAAAAGCAGTAAGGCCAGATCCAAATTCCCATGACAAGAAGGAAGGGATTTTGTTGTCCATCATAGCTTCACGGTTGGAATCAAATTCAAGTTTGGCTAATTTTGGAAACATTTGGCCCAATATTTGAGAAACCTTGTCAGACCTAAGGTTCAAAAAATAATACTCTTTAGGGGAGGATTTGACAGCATCTTTATTCAAATATTGTCCAAATAGTTCAGAAGGGTCCATTAATTTTTTCCATCCAATCCCCCATATTTTCCCACCACAAGATATTGAGGGACCAACAGTGTTGACAAATTTTTTGGATTGGTGAAGAAATGTTGTTACTGAGTTGATGTCCTTCTTCTCTTGCTCAGAGAGTTCATTCAAAAGTATAAATTGGATGATGGCAACCATAGCCTCATGATCCAATTGATCTTGAACATATACTTTTCCAGAGCTTAAGAAATGGAACAGTTTGATCTTCTGTTTGGCCTGTTTCAACTCTTCAGGGGTGTCTTTTTGAATTTTTTTGACAATGGATGGATAAAGGTTCAAGGGACATAGTTTGCGTGAAGACCAAACAACCTTTTCTTTAATTGTTTCCTCAGTCACTTCCAATGCAATTTCTGAATCCCGCATTTGAGTCCTCCTTCTCTGGCAAGCCCTTTTCTTCCCACTTCTCTGTATGTTTTAAAACTATCTCCTTCCATCTGTTTCCCTCCCAACCTTCTACTTTGATTGGGGTAAGGATCAAGATGGAAATCCATTAGTTGTAGCATTTTGAATTTGGTGGGAGAAGAATGGGCCTTCAAGAAAGGGTGGTAAAAGCGATGGAATGTCTGATTGCATTAAATTAAATAAAAAAAACAAAAAAAAACAGTCATTAGTCCAGTATAAACCACTTAGATGATCAAAAAACATAGAAAATAACAAGAACAATACTGGCAATTCTCCTACCAAAAAAACAAAACAAAAAAAACAATCATCAGTCTGGTATAAACCACTTAGATGATCAACCAACATAGAAAATAAGAAGAACATTACTGGTAATTTCCTAATAAAAAAAAGGTCAGTCAACTTCTCAAGACCTGGGAGGAGGAGGAGCAGCAGAAGGGGGGGCACGTCACTGGTTTGTCAATTGATTAATTGATTGACCAGCAAGATTGATTGTTGCCGGTTGACCAATAAATCAATTGCTTGACCATTGACCAATTGATTTATTGGCAAGCAATCAATTGCTTGCCAGTCAACCAATCAATTGCTTGCCAGTCAAAAAATCAATTTATTGGCAAGCAATCAATTGCTTGCCAGTTGACCAGCAAGCGGCCATTGCTTGCCAATTGATCAGGGGAAGGGAGAGGAGGAGGAGGAGGGGCTCACCTTGATGGGTATCCAGGGGTGACCTAAAGGTTGAATGATCAAAGGATCAGCAACCGGTGAGGGGCAGGAAGAGGAAGAGGGGGGAGGGGGCTTACCAGGGTTAGGAGGAGGGGAGGCAGTGAGTGAGGTGAGGTGAGGTGGAGGTGATGGGGAGGTGGTGATGATGGGTGAGGTAGTTTAGGTGGAGGTGATGGTGAGGTGGTGGTGATGGGTCAGGTGGTGGTTGTGGGTGAGGAGGGGGAATTTTACCGGTGAAGGTGGACCAGTGGTTTGGTGGGGTAAGATTGTTTTGAAGTTTTGGTTTTTGTCTAAGTCCACCCAAAAAAAAAAAAAAAAAAAAAAAAAAACTTAGTCAGCCTAGGATTCTTGGTTAAACAACCAAAACAAAAAAAATTCTGTGATTTTATTTTTTACCCATTTAAAAATCCAATGCTACTCATCAAAGTGAGAAAGTGTGAGGGGTAGAATCCACTCTCTCATGGCCAAAGATAAGGCTGGGATGACTTGAGGAGGATCAGGAATATCTTCTTCAAATATTTTGTCCCATTCATCTTTGATGTTGGCATGAAGGTTGTGAAGGATTACACAACTGATAATCCAGTTGATGAAGAACTTCATCTTTTGGAAGATTGGAGCTGTTTTCACATCTCCCATAAGCTTGCCCATGTTCCTTTTGGGATTCCTATGTCATGCTCAATCCAAACTTGTGATTGGGAAAGATGATAGTTTAAATTAGCATTGGCTTTATCATTGGTTGAAACATTGGCATATGATGGAACCACATATTTTCCGCTAGAATAAGCTGAATTGGCCAAAAGGTATTGATCTTGCTCAAATTAGTTATCTGTTTGTTGGGAAATCTGCATTGAGTTGAAAACATATGAATCATGACAAGAACCCAGAAGGCCAGCATTGAGGGATATGAACTTCTTGTTGTTATCACAAACAATTTGTAGTGCCACAGAGTATCTATACCAACCAATAAAACAAATTTGGTCAGTGTATTATCAAAGGCTTTGGAAAGGAAATGAATCAATTTCCTTTTTTTCAAATCAAAATAATTGTTTCCATCTAGCTTGAGTTTTTGACTTAAGGGGATAGTGGTTCCATCAATAAAACCAATGCAACCAGGAAAGCCTTCAGTCTCCATTAATTGAGATATCTCCTTGTGGTTTTCTTTGGTTGGCCAAAAAAGGACAGAGCAACAAATAGATAGGATAGCAATCATGACTCTTTTGGTGTATAAGTCAATGGATCAATAACTGACCAAGAATAGATTTTATAATCAATGATTTGCTGCTCCATTTCCATTTGATTCCAATCTACAAAGCGCAACAGCCAGTTGGATAGCTGGATTGAATTGAGGATTCCAAGAATTGTTCTTGAAGATGTGGTGGTCTTCAATCATCTCCAAAAGTTTCATGAAAGAAGGAAATAAATTTTGGAACAGTTGCTCAAAGCTTAAGTTGGGAAGCAGGTGAAGCTTTTGACTTTCATACATAGGTTTGTGGAGAGTGTGTCTTTGTGTAACCATGTATTTATTTTCCAATAGAGAATTAAAATATAACCAAGTTGATTCCAAGTTGGAGTCTGAATCCGAGTCAAATCATAATAAAATTTCAGTCAGCTTTTTTTCATTTTCAACTTGCTTCCAGGAAGCTTGATAGGAAATGTTGAGAAAGATGGTGATTTGATGATGATGGAATGTGTGTGAAGCAATGGAGATGTGAAGCAATGGAGATGTGAAGAAATGGAGATTTGAAGTGATGGAGATGTGAAGCAATGGAGATGTGAAGTGATGGAGATGTGAAGCAATGGAGATGTGAAGTTATGGAGATGTGAAGCAATGGAGATGTGAAGAAATGGAGATGAGATGTGTGTCATGCATATGGATTTTATGAGTTGGAGGGATGGATGGGTGTTTTGCATGCCATGGATGGTTGATGGATGAAATGGCGGGTTTGATGTTTGAAACCCGCCATTTTGAAATACACCAGTTAGGGAGTATGTGTATTTCAGAAAACCACCATTAAAAATGGCGGGTTTGGTCAAAAAAAATGGCGGGTTTCTAATGGTGGTTTTGCTAACTTTGATACACCCTAATGTTTTAAAATCAATTTAAAATTGTTAGAATATTTTTTCGGTACTTTTTTTAGGTATTATGGGCTTCTTAAAATTGAATTCAATGTAAAATAACTTTGAAAATGACACCTTTTTAGTTTTTTTTTTGTTTAACATCAGGAATAAAAGTTTATTTCTTGTCAATTATTTGTAATATCATTAAAAGATTGAAATTTTCTCATTTTAATCAAATAATTTACCCCATAAAATATTTATCACCATGAAAATAAGTGCAAATAAAAGGGGTGGTAAATGGGGTGGTCTAAATTTTGAAATCATTTTTTTTAAAAAATTTTAATAAAAAAGTTTTTTTTAGGTAAAATATAATTGTTATTTCAGTGAAATCCTTAAAGGGCTCTATCATACAAACAGATTTGTATTGAAACTTTCTTTATAAATTTTTCTGTTTTTTTTTTTCTTGGAAATATTGAAAAAAATTAAAGAAAAAGAAAATGCAAGCAGCCCCAGTGCCTAAATAATGTTTTGAAACTGGCTACGGGTTCTGAAAAAATGAAACTTCATTCTCTTTTATGCTTTTTTTTCTCAATTTATGTTTAACTTATTTTGCTTTGATTTTTGTTGTGGTTCTTGAAATTTCTTTAAATCTTATCTTTTTTATTTTAATGGTCACTTTCTTTGAACAACAATGAGAGGTTTTTTGTATGTGTAAGATTTATTTTGGTGAGAGTGAAACAGTTTCTGATTTTTTGATTTTGCCCCTTAAAAACTAGCTCATCCTCTTTACTAACTGAATTTTTGAAGCATCATCAAACAGAAAATTTTAGGATACTCACTGCACTGGTGTGCAATCATATATATTAGGGCAGGACCAAGAATTTCAGCTGGAAGAACCCCATGTGGTCCAGTGGCATCCCCCTCCACCTTTTTTAAATTCAAAAGTCCAGCATATGTAACCCACGTAGACCAAGGAAATACCCATGTGTGAAAAATGTCATGGGGGCATAAAATACTCATGTATTGAAGAGTAAAGGTCATGAGAAAAAAAATTCTGTTGATTTTATTTTTATTTATTTTTTTATTTTATTTTATTTATTGTTTTTATTTTTTATTTTTTTATTTTATTTTATTTTTTTGAATTTTTGGATTTTGATGGAAGAATTAAAAAAATCCTGTTAGAATTTTGATGTTTCTCCTCAAACACAAGCTTGTCCTCCCTAAAAACCATGTTTGTGAAAAACCATCAAACATAAAATTTTTGATACTCAGTGCACTGGCATGCACTCCCATAAAGTAGGGCAGGACCAATAATTGCAGCTTGCAGAATCCAAATATTTTTGAGGTTTTTTTTATTTTTATTTTTTTGTCATTTTTTCTTTTGTGGGTTTTTTGTGATTTTTTGTGATTTTTTGTGATTTTTGTGATTTTTGAGATTTTTTTTTGAATATTTTGTGTGTTGTTTTTATAATTTTTATTTTAATTTTTTTTCTTCTCTCAATTAACATGGTCAAAAACTTAAACTAAGTTTTACACCTCCCGCCAGGCATTCAGATTTTTTTAATTTTTTTTTTAGTTTTCTTTTTTGCTTTTTTGAATTCTCTTATTTCCAGAAAAATGAAAAACCCAGGAAAATTTGTCCATCAAACTGACAGTTGGTTTTTGCATGAATGATCCCTGTCTGGCTGCCCCTGCACATAAGGGTGGAATGCAGGGAATGCCTAAAGGGAGGTGGAAAACTTAGGCTAGGTTGTCCACCATGTTGATGGAGAGAAAGAATAAAATCAAAATTAAAATTAAATCAACAACATATTCAAAAAAAAAACCAAAAAGATCAACAAAAAAAAATTCACCATGCTTTCAGGCACAATGGATGTCTCAGGCCAAGTTGTTCACTGTTCCAGACCAAAAAAAAAAAAAAAAAAAAAAATTAAAATTACTGAAAATTGAAATAAAACCAAAATCAATAAAATCACAAAAAAAAATCAAAAAAATCCTGGACCACATTTGGGTTCTTCCAGCTGAAATTCTTGGTCCTGCACTACCATATGGGAGTGCACACCAGTGCACTGAGTATCAGAAAATCAAATGTTTGATGTTATATCACAAACACAGTTTGTAGTGAAGATGAGCTAGTGTATGAGAAGCAACATCAACAATATGAAAAAGGTTTCTTAAGTCATCCACCAAAATCAAAAAATCAAAAAATCAAAAAATCAAAAAAATGATCTTAATGCCTTCTGGAACAATGGACAACTTGTGCTAAGTTATCCATCATTTCAGAACCAAAAAAAGTAAAAGAAAAAGAAAAGAAAAAAACTATAAAATACATTTAAAAAAACCAATAAAATCACAAAAGCAAACAAAAAACCAAAACAAAAAAATCTGGGATCACATTTGGGATATGCAAGCTGAAATTCTTGGTCCTTTCCTACTATATGGGAGTTCACACCGGTGCACTGAGTATTGAAAAATTTAATGTTTGATGGTGTTTCAGAAACACAGTTTGTAGTGAAGATGAGCTAGTGTTTGAGAAGCAAAATTAACATTCTAAAACATTTTCACTTGTCACCCAAAAAAACTCCAAGATAAAATATAACTTTCATTGTTTTTAACAAAAATAGATGATTAAAAGAAAAATAAAAAATGATTGAAGGAAATTTTAAGAACTAAAACAAAAATAAAAGCAAAATAAGTTAAACATGAATTTTAAAAAAAAGAATAAAAGAACAGGTGTTATTTATTCAGAAACCCTGCCCATTTTAAAAAAATTATTTAGGTACTGGGGCTACTTTCATTTTCTTTTTATCTTTTTGTTTTGATGTTTCAAAGAAAAAAAAGACAGAAAAATTTATGAAAACAGTTTCAATACCAATTTGGTTTTATGATAGAGCTCTTTAAGAATTTTTTTCAAAAAATATATTATGTTTTCCTTTTTCATGGTGATCAATATTTTATGGGGTAAAACCTTTGATTAAAATGAAATATAATTGTTCTTTCAATCTTTCAATGATATTTGAAGTACCTGACAAGAAAGAAACTTTCGTTCCTGATACTAAAAAAAAATATTCAAAAGGATGTGTTATTTTGAGTTTGTTTCATGTTGGACGCTATTTTTTGCAGTCAAGAATACATCCAAAAAATTCCAAAAAAAAAATTATTGATCTTCAATTTATTATTAAACCTTTTTATAATTTAATCCCAAAAAAAATTCATTGAAAATGCAAAGAAATGGTTGCAAAAATGCATTGATTTTTTTTTTTGTTTTTTTTTGTCTTGTTTTGGTTTTTTCATTTTTTATTTATTTTTAAATCACTTTTTGAATTTCTTAAAATACTTCCAATTTTTTGAAAATTTTTTGAAATGCAATTAAAAAGAATGTGGTGTCAGAAATTTCAAAAAAGAAACCGTGAAACACCTGTGTCTTCAAGAAAATGCCAGTGTGTACAGAACATAAAAGGGATGAAAAATACCCACATATTTATTTAAGGGTAAGGCTTATTAAACAAATAATGCACTAAAAAAATTTAAAAATAAAATAATACAAAAAAAATTAAAAAATGAACTTGAATAGGGCACATAAGAGTTAGCAAACCCACCATTAGAAACCCTCCATTTTTTTGACCAAACCTGCCATTTTGAATGGCGGTTTTCTGAAATACACATACTTCCTAACTGGTGTTTTTCAAAATGGCATGTTTCATGGAAATGGAGGACTTCAAACATCAAACCCGCCATTATCATCCATAAACCATCCATTGCATGCAAAACACCCATCCACACCTCCACCTCCACCTTGGCAAAACTCATTTCCAAGGTTTCATCATCCAATTCTCAACACAAACTAGCTGGCTGGAGTATACTAGATCCTCCTCACAAGAGCCCCTTTGAATTAGATTCTTTCAATTTGAGTCCTCCCACCCTATCTTCTCATCTCCCTCAATCGCGTACTGATATTCTTTAATCTTCCCCCCTCTTTCTCTCTCCTCAATCAAACCTCTTTTCCTCTTCATTGTGTCAGTATCTTCCCTCTCCCCCTCATCTGATCACCTGATGTTCATCTAACCTTTCAGGCTGTCATTATCATCTCTCTCTGTAACCTCATTGGCTTCTTCTTCAAGCACATCTGTAAAAGTAAATTCATCTTGGAAATCATTGGTGGAATCATCCTGTCTTTTGAATTGTTCTTTTGCTCTTCTTATCACCCACCATCATCTCTTCTCATCCTAGATTGCTATCATCCCCATCCAGTTGCCAAACCATGTTGGGTAGGATCCCTCACTTCTCAAATGCCATCTTCCCCAGGCAATCAATTCCCCACCTACCCCTTGTTGCCAACATTGGCTTGGTACTCTTCCTCTTCATCATTTTCCTTGGAGTGGACTTTAAACTTTTCAAACAGAACTGGAGTGCTTGGTTGCAGGCTTTGCAGTCCCCTTTGGCATTGGTGCTGCAGTTGCCATTGGTATCTACAACAGTTTTTTTCATTCCTCTATGGTTGAGTCTGGTCATTTCCTCCTCTTCATCTGTGTTTCTTTTTCTATCACCAACTTCCCATTCCTTTGTTAGATTTCCCTGGGCTTACTTTTGGCAGAGTTGGTTGCAATTATATGGCCATCTGAGGTGATATTACAGAGGGCCTGGAGAAAATGGTTTCAACAGAGCTAAGGTGGAGGCAACAACAGGACAATTGATCATTGGTTCTCAAGTTTTTCTTCTACCTTTGTATCCTGAATCAAGCCAAGATAGACAGATGTGGCAACCAGAAGCTACCAAAAATAAAATCTAAGCAACATAGGACTACATGCCATTGGAAGCCAATTGGGTATGTTGCAGCCAGCAAAGGTGGTTGCTAGGTGAAATCATCTTTTATCATCTCAAATTTTTGTCAAGGGATTAAATTAAAGTCACTTCCCAGCTACAGGCCATATTGGGCTACTCGACTCATTAAATATAAGAAGTAAGCTAACATTCCCAGCCTACCCCAAATTGTCATCAGCATCTAGCAAGCAGGACAGGTTTTAAAAACCTGACCCACAATAATCATCATGTCCTCTGGGCTCCTTATCAATAGTGGAAGGCACTGCGGCAATGAATGAGACTCACTAGCAAAGCAATAGGTCATAGCTCCCTTCTGATGAATGGTGCAATCTAAATAATTAAAACCTTCACCAATTTGCAAGGTTTCACAGCTTTTATTGGATCAACATGTTGGGCAAACTGATAAATTGGACTGATCTTGTGGACCAATTTTAAAATTTATCTGGTTCTGAACCCAGTTAGTGATTTGTGATGAAGTTGGAATTTTTAGTCAACCTCAACATCCTCTTGTTCAATTTACGTTGATGCACATCCATCAACACCCACCCACACACAACCCTAGGTCAAAATCTGCCAATTGAATGGTCCCAGTACGCTACTCTGAGAGGAATTTCCACCATTCCCTTGGATTATATTCATGATGTCTTTCCCCCAATCAGACCCAATAAATTTTTGATTTTTTCATCTTCCAAAGTTGTGCAAATTTTCTTCATATCTGTCTGTCTGTCTCTCTGTCTCTCTCTTTATGTCTCTCTCTCTCTCTATTCAATCCTTCTCTTCACACAAACTTCATCCTGACATCATAAAAAATTTTATTTACCTTGTTCAATTTTGTTTTTTAGGTTTTTCCCAATCAAATACACTTGTTAGTTGCTGTGGTAAAATACAAAATTAGGATCTCAATCCCATGCAAAGGATTATGCACCAGTTGGCTTGCTTGACTTGCACCTTATTAGTTGTCAAAAGCTGGGGCTTAGGATCAAGGCTGCTCTGGATGGAACTTTTTGCGCTACCTCAACCAGCTGGTTTTCCCTCAGGGCGCAAGATTCAAATAATTCTGACTTCTATGTTGAACAATATTCCTATTCTTTTTTTTAAAAAAAAAACATTCATAAGTAATAATGATTAAAAAGGGACTTGAATACCTGTCAAAATGTTTTGTGTATTTGGAATTTCCATTGCATGACTGACCATGTTTTTTTTCTTCAGCCTTTAACTGCCTTTCTGGAATTCCAATTTTTCTCCCACCACCCTACAAATTTTATAAAAAAAATTGAATCCATTCTTGATCCTCACCCCAATCAAAGTATACGGTTGGGAGACAACAAGAAGGGAGGAGATGGTTTGAAAAACATACAGAGAGGTGGGAAGAAAAGGGCCCAATAGCAAAGGAGGTCTCAGAAAAATATATCTTGAGAAAAATTTAAATAAAAACAAAAGACCCCTTTTTCTGTACTTCCAATTCTTCTCCCACCACCCTGAAAATTTTATAAAACAAATTTAATACCTTCTTGATCCTCACCCCAATCAAAGTATATGTTTGGGAGGGAATAACATGGGAGGAGACGGTTTTAAAAACATACAGAGAGGTGGGAAGGAAAGGTATTAACAAATATATCTTAGGGAAAAATTTAAATAAAAAAAAAGATTTGTTTATTTTTGGTGTTAAAAATATTCTCAAACATCATTGTAATCAAAAATAATTTTTTTGATTTTATTTTTAAAATTGCTATCAAAGTAATTATATTTACAAGCCCAGAAATTGAGTAATAAGCTGTATTTCCTAAACTGTTTTCATTTTTTTATTCTTCAGTTCATTTCCCATAAGGAGATAACCATTAAACTTAGAAGATGAAGGTTAGCCAAATTGTTTTCATTGTCATATCCAAAGCAAGCCTCATAGTTTGAGGTAATTTTGAGCCAGTTTATCAGAATGATGTGATCAGCTCTCTAGAGCTGAATTGAGCCTTTGGAAGCTGATGGGGGAGGATTGTTTGATGTATAGTTCCTTGGGTATAATTGCTTTGGTCCATTGGATTTTTGTGTGGAATTGCGGGGGGAGGTTTGCTGAGGGGCCATTTGAAAAAAGTACAAGGGATGAAGGGATTAAGAAATGAGAGCAATAAAGAAATGAGAGTTAGGATGTGATGAAAGCAATAAAGTGAGGAGAGTGATCAAGCAATGAGGATAGAAATGAAGAGACAAAAGTGATGAAGTGAAAAGTGCACTAAAGCAATGAGAGTGCTGAAGTGAAAAGTGGATTAGAGATGAAGCAATAAGGATAGAACTGAAGAGATCAGAGTGATGAAGGGAGGAGAGAAACAAAGCTATGAGAGTTAGGATGTGATGAAAGTGATAAAGTGATGAGAGTGATGAATTGATGAGGGGATGAGAGATGAACCAATGAGGATAGCATGGAAGAGATGAGAGCAATAAACCAAGGGTAATGTTAAATTTACGGCTCATTGAGCTGTGCACACGGTTAAAAATGGGCCGTGTGGCACAGCACACGGTCCAGTTGAAGCCGCGTACAGCCTCCCACGGCTCACGGAGTTGTGCCATCCGCCCAACCAGGTCCACCACCGTGTGGAATTCCACACAACTACATTCAAGCCGTCTGGAGTTGTACATGGCTCAAATGTAGTTGTGTGGCATTCCACACGGCGGGGGACCGCGGTGAGCAAAAAAAAAACAAGAAAAAAAGGGAAAAGGAATGAAAGGTTACTTACACAACCCATAAACTAAATAAACCTTCCAAAAAACAGAAATCAACCAAAAAATCAAAGAATGTTCATTTTTTGAAAAACAATGGTAGTATCCAATGGAATAGCCTTTAAGTAAAAAGACCCAAAAAAACACAAGTAACTGGACTAGCCCTAAATTAAAAACACCAAAAAAAAGACAATTAACTTGACAAGCCCTAAAGTAAAAACACCAAAAAAAAACAACTAACTTGACAAGCCCTAAAGTCATTTCAACTTGACTAGCCCTAAAGTAAAAGGGCCCAAAAATTAAAGAAGTCTTTTGACAAGACCTAAAGTAAAAGTGCCCAAAAAAATACAAGTCTTTTGACAAGCCCTAAAGTAAAAACACCAAAAAAAAACAAGTTCAACTTGTGTTAAGCTGATCCCATCCCAAGCTTAACATAATTTAAGCTTTTGATGGAATCAACCCAACACAATTTGAACTGACTTACCATTGAAATATCATTCAAAACACTCAATATAATGATGTTAAATCAAAACACTCAACATAATGTTGTTCATAATGTGATAACCTTTTATATTAACAGAACTTGTTAGCTGCATTAGAATTAAAATTTATATTGAACCCAATGATGAAATGAAGTTAAAGTCTATTATAATCTAGAATAAATTTGCAGTTGATCTTTGAGATGATCAACCAAACCAGAGGCTTTTTTAGAAATCAAGGAATGTGGTTTTGCTACAATGGGCAGGATTGGAATCATTTCTCCATCGAGTACTAATAGAACCCAGTGGTTATTTTTTAAAAAGGAAATGTAGATTGGATCTGATTGATCGGTAAAACCATTTTTCATTGGAGTATAAGTGTCACATGACTCCAATGAAATGAAACATATAGGTTTGGAATATATGTCTGCTATGATTTAACCCATGTCCAATTTAGCCAGACACTTTGAGGAGGGAATATTTTCATTGATTTCTTCTACATCAAGTCTTTTTTTAATCTTTTCAACCTCCTTTTAACCACCAAGCATCTTAATTTAGCATGCTTTATTTTTCTCTAATGTTTCAATAATTTCCCTCCTAACTTTAAACCAACCATGTTCTTCATAACCAAGAGATTTAGCAATGACTCTAAACCCGCAATTCCCATCTCCAATTGGATCCCAAACCTCACCCAAGATCTTGTGGAATTTCAAGGTTATTTGATTAAGATATTTCATGTTTGGTTCCTATCATTAAAACTGACTTAGTATTCATTTCTTTAATTCAATCAATGAAATGAAAACTCACCAATGATGAGCTTCTGGTTGGGCTTTGCTGCATTTTCTCTTTGTCTGAAGAGGATTCTGATTCCAAAATAAGTGATCCAAATTCAATTTCAGTCTCTGCCTTTGAACAATGAAATTCAGATTCAGATTCTGCCAAATTTTACTAAAAATTCATCATTAGTTAGTGACTAAGTTCATTAAACCAAAAAAATGAAAATATCTCAAAAGAAAAGACTTACAACCTTTTGTCTTTTCTTGGGTGGAGCCCTTCTAGTTCTTTTTTCCCCCTTGAGTTGTTTTTCAACAAGCTCAAACCAAGATGGTTCTTGCTGCGTATCTGTCAATTTGGGCTGGCCCCTACTTGATTGTAAGACTTTAGGTTCAAGTCTTGGCTTGGATTGATATTTTGTAATCTTCTGAATGATATACTTCAAAAGGCCTTTGCTCATGATCTGGAGATTCCACAATCATTGCATTGACTTTTTCACATAACTGAGTAATGCTTAGCATTTCATCAACATTGCACTGGGAAAATTCAAAAGGATCAAACATTAGTGAATTAGTTAATCAAAAAGCATGTATCACATAGTGATTTGAACAATCCAACTTGAACAATCCAACTTAAGCCAACTTACAGAATCAGAACTGCAAGGGTCATAATCCAACCTCCACTGAGGATGAACATCTTCAGGTACCACCAATCCTCTAAATGCTAGACGGTGTGGTGACCAATCCGGGACACCACAAAAAAAAAAAAATATTTTTTGGTTGTACCCCTATGGGTACCTTCATTTCCCCCCATCTCTCAACTTCTCCCTGTCCCAGCGGTTTAGGACAGGTCTCTTGCCTGTCTCTCCGCTTTGATCCCCCCGTTCTATGTTCAACTCCCACTTGTCGCGCTCGCGGCCCTGACTTTTGGCAACGCAAGCAATCGTCAAACCACCTTTGACAATCCCTGCTCGCCGCCCCAACTCACGATTGATCCATCACATCACTCCTCGATCTCTTACTCAGCAGCACAGCATGACTTCTTCCCTCTCAGGCTCGAGCTCAACTTCAAACTACCAAGACTTCATCTTCCTCAAGTCACCCCACATCATCCCTATGCTCAAAACCACCACCGATCCAGACAACCCGTCGAACTCAAAGATCAATCCTAGGAGACCCTATCCAGCTCATCTCGATCTCAATCTCATCTCATCCTCTGGATTCTCTAACTCGATCGAATCCAACCAACTCAAACCTGATACAATCTCATACTCCCATCTATTCCAATTGATCCTAGATCATCTCGATCTTCCAAATCAATCATTCCAGTCGATTCAAGATCTAGCTCGTTCAATCTCAAACCTCATCTCTCAAACCTTGCTCTATTCCCCTCCAATCCTACTCCGATCGTTCATCCTATCCTACTTGGTCATCAGGCCAATTTTCAAGGGATCCGAAGACAATCTCAGCCCCAGCAACCTCCATCACTCAAACCTCCGAGTTTCCCAGCAATCCCTCTAATCGAGCTAATTGGACCGCATGATCACCTCCAGTAATCATCATCCATCGGAATCTCTCAACCCAGCCCACGGTGCCACAGTCTATCATCCCCCTACAATTAATACCCACAACGCCTCGCCCATCATCTAATCCGACCAACGACCGCGAGCAACCGCTTGCGGCCGTCGGAACCTTCGACCTGTTGTCACCGCCAATCAGGCGACAACAGCCGTTGTCGACACCCGCAACCGCTGTCGCGGGTGTCCATCTGGTTGCCTGCGGTCATTCTTGACGCGGGCAACATTTCTTTTTTTTTTTCCTCTCATGTTTTTTTTTTTTTTTTTTTTTTTTTTTTTTTATGTTTTGATTTTCCCGCACCTATTTGTAGTATCACTTGTACATAGTATACAGGGCCTCATGTCTATAAAAGGAGGGGCTCTCCCCTGCCTTTTGGCCCAGCATCCATCATCAGTTCCCCTCATCATCATAATCAAATTTATCCGTGGGCATCCTTCCCACTTATCTGAGCAAATTATCCGGGTATATCCATGATTGCCCCCCTGATCCTTTGAGCCTCCATACTCAAACTCTGTCCCTTGTGACCTTGATCCTTATCACCAACCAATAGCCTTGCTGGTTGAAGAAGAATTCCTGTCTGAATCCTTGAGTGTGTTATACCACTCTGATCCCTTTTTCCGACCATACTGGTCTTGATCTCAGCTTGATCATCTTTCTGGAGCCAATCACGTTTGATTGAAGAGGTTTTATTAAGCTTAAAACCTGGAGTGTTATACCTCCCTTCTTCTTTAAGGTTGAATTTCGCCACGCTATTCTTGAGTCCCTTGAGAAGTGTTGGGATATTCTTGCTCAAATTCATTATTGATTTGCTTCTAGAGCTTCATAAAAAAGTTGCTTTTGTTTTGTTCAGCCTCCCACAGTTATCTGGTACCCTTCAAGCGCTTGATTGCGGAGAGTTGGGCGGGTTCATTGAGAACCTGGAGGTTGGTTGGGATTGAGTTGATCTTTCCTAATCAGCTGCTGACGACCAGAGCTATTAGCTTGTGGGCGTTGTTACTTACAACTGCCTTGTTCTATTGAACTCTGAACAAACCTTGACTTATTTGTTCAAGTCTTTACCTGCACCATCTTGCCTCAGATAGTGTTGTTTCCATCGCTACCAACAACTCTTATCCTCTTCCCTTACTTTGTTTTCTCATCCATAAGGTTCTGGACCTTGATTCCGGTTACATTTAAATATTATTGTAACTCCTAGGAGGGCAGCCTAAACAGCACCTTTCCCCTCCACAGAACTGCCACGGCTTAGCACCGTTTGGAGTCTTACATTTGGTCCCCCGGGCTGGGATCAAACCAGCAACCTTGGGATTTACAGTCCCAAGACATTTAAAATCAACCTTGAAAACCAATCTTTTTTTCTTTTTTTTCTCTCTTCTCAAATCTGATCCGTGGAGGCAACTTATCCTAGAAGTAAGTCCTCCCAATTTGTGCACCGCTTGGGCAAGATACTTGTTGTTTTTGGCGAAACCCTACTCTTGCCACACTCGTGAGCCACTTTGGAAATCTGCTCTTTGGATCCCCTAGGAACTTTGTTATTCGATATGGCATCTCCCGCCACTCCAACCACCTCTTTCCGACCTAAGATGGTAAAGATCAAACCTCAGAACAAGAACTTAGGCTTCAACGGTACAAATGTCGAGCAATTCTTGGACTCCTACGAAATGGCTGCTGAAGTGGATGGAGCTAGTGAATTTGATATGGCTTATCAGTTGCAATTCTTTATCTCCTCTGATGAAGTTATGGAGGTAATCGAGTCTTTCAAGGGATTTGAATCCCATAACTGGACGCTTCTCAGGGAGGCGATGTTGGCATACGAGGGTAAAATAGATGTGGCTAGGTTTACTCTGCAGGATTTGGACGCTCTGGTTTCTCAGTGGATCTCCAATGGTGGTATTTCTTCAGCCTCTGACTATCAGATTTTTAGGAAGTCTTGGGATCCCATTCAAAACTATCTTATCCAAAACAATCAAATTGACACAGTGGACAAAATTTGAGCAAAGCTCTTCCAATCTTTTTTGTTGGCTGTGCAGGAAAGGATTAAAGAAGAACTGGTCAAATCTGGATCCATGATTACCACCAGGGATAATCGATTCAAGCTCGCTGTTTTTCTCACTCTTAGGAGTACTGTGGATAAAGTCATGAAAGGTCAAACTGCTCTTACCTTTGAAAAGCCTAGAACTGCTGAACCAGTCCATGCTCCTTCTTTTAAAGAGTAAAACAATATTATGATTAAAATGGAGGCAGATCGTAGGCCTAAAGCAGATCCTAATTCCAATCAAGAACCTACTACTAT
Source organism: Puccinia polysora (assembly GCA_025617555.3). NCBI lineage: Eukaryota > Fungi > Basidiomycota > Pucciniomycetes > Pucciniales > Pucciniaceae > Puccinia > Puccinia polysora. The sequence goes on along the minus strand of CM062623.1, from coordinate 33,837,816 downwards.
AGATGAAATCACCAAGTTACTTAGAGCCTTTGAGAACAAAATAGATCAAAAGATTTCTTTGCTAACTACTCCTAAAACTCCTTCTTCTGTCCCCAAATCAACTCTGGTCTGTTACTACTGTCATAGGGAAGGCCATGGAACCGGAAGATGCCAAGAACTTCAGAAGGACCTAAAGGAAAAGTTGGTAGAGCAGAGGGGGAACAATTACTTTCTGGTGCCCTAATCCCTTTTGACTCGTCTCGTCCTATCTGACATGTGGTGGCCTCTTACCAGCCATCACCTCCTGTGAAAGCATCTCTTGCTTCCTTTAAATTTTGATCATCCTGTGGTACCCTCCAACCTTGGTATCCTCCAGCTATTTCTTCCTCGAGTCTTTCTGGGACTACTTATCAATCTGATCCAGCCAGGAAACGACATGAGGAACCTAAACCCCATAAGGCTCCTTCCTTGCCAACTTCAATCCTTCAAAAACCCATTAAACGTCGATCATCACTTGAGCCTCCTTCCTCTGATGTAGGAGACATGGAGGTGGAAAAGGAACCACTCATGGAAAGGTTCCCAGATCACCCTGATCCTTCTCCCTCACCTCAACCTTCTAATCCTATCTTAGATTCTGCGTCACCTGAACTTCCTCCCTCCACCCAGCCCAAAGTTTGATTTGAAAGGGGCATCTCCAAGGATCACCCCAATGCTGTGGAGGGAGTATTAAAGAAAATTTCTGATCTCAAAATTCCTGATCTATCTGTGGCTGAACTCCTATCAATCTCTCCATCTGTTGCTGAAGGAATGAAGAAATGGGTCTCTTGTCGACGTGTGGAAATTGGCCCTGAAGAACTCAAAGTCTCCTCTGGCACTTTAATGGAGGACTCTGGTGGAACCAGTCCTTCTTTAGACTCCAACCTTTATTCCTGCCCCCTTGGCTTCCTTCCTTGTTATCTTGGTGACTCAGCTAAAACTGTTTCTCCTCTTGTGGATTCTGGATCTCAGCTTAACTTAATCTCGGATGCTATGGCCTGCAAGCTCAAACTTAGTCCTAGGGTCAGCTTAAACTCTGCAGTGTATGGGATAGGGAATCAAGCTTGTGAACTGGTTGGTATTGCTGAAGATGTACCGGTCAGGATTGGTCAAAATATTGTTGGAACCTTCCACTTTTGGATCACTTGTTTGGACAGTCCTATGATCTTGGGACGACCCTTCTTAATGGACTTTGGTGCAACCTTGATGTTTTCTGATCAAGTTGGGGAGAGAATTCTTCTCCCTGATGCTGATGGCAGGAAAATTGAAGTTCCTCTTTTCTCTTTGGATTCTGGTCGTTGGGAAAGAGATTTTCCTGGTCATTCTCCCAAATCATCTTTTAAGGGGAAGCAGAAGGATAACTCTAGTTCCTCTCATTTTTTAGGGGAATAGTTGATCCTACTAATGGTTGTAGTTCTTTTCAGCCTCAGACTGCAACTCAAGGGTCAACTCCCATCCCTCAGGCTTTTTTTTCATTCCTTTCATTATTCTCTTCTGAGCTCAAGAATATTAAAAAACAAAAACATATCAAAATAGAAAAATCCAAAAATATTTCTTCTCCATCTCCTTCTCTCTCTGGATCTTTTGTTTCTTCTTTTCCTTCTACTTTTAAGTCTGATCAATCTTCTCTTAGTTCCGGTTTGAATCTCCGCAATGAGTCTAAACTAGATCCTAATTGCAATTCCGTTTTTGGTGATTTTGGTATGAAGGAATATGGGCTTCAGTGGAGGCAATTTGGGGTACAAGTAAGTCCTCCCAATTGTGCACTGCCAGGGCAATCTTTTACCGTCATTTTCAAAACCCTACCTTGTGCCACACATGTGAGCAACGTATTATCTCCTGGTTCTCCTTTTATGGAAAAGGCACCCTTCAAGGATATTGCAGAACATCGGACTTGGAAGATGTTGGAACTTGGACTCAGCTTTCGTAATCAAGTCTCTCTGGTCAACTCTTGAAGGAAACAAGAACTTCTCTCTTTTTCCACTAAGTATAAACCAGTTGCTAAGAAGATCCAACCAGTCAACCAGCCTATGCCTCTCAACCTCAATCCTCCCCTTATAAGTCCTCCTCTATCTTGCGATCCTTACTGTGGTCTTCCTCAATCTCTTACTGGTCCCTTTGTGCCTAATGGACGGGTCACTGAAGAACGTCTGAAGGTGGTCAACTTTGGTCCAGATGGATGGCTTCTTCCTGATGAGTTAAATTTAATCAAAAATGTCTTATCTCTAAGAGAAAAATCTATTGCTTTCTGTGAAGAAGAGAGAGGTCTCTTGCAGGAATCCTATGGCCTCCCTTATATCATCCCTGTAGTTGAACATGATCCTTGGCAAAAGAAAAAGATCCCTATCCCTGCTGCTAAAGTTGACAAATTCATCAAGTTGGTCCGGGAACAAGTTTGAACTGGCCTGTATGAACAGTCAACTTCTAGTTACTCCAGCCCCGTCTTCTGTGTCCTCAAGAGTAATGGTAAACTTAGAATAGTTCATGATCTTCAACCTCTTAATAAAGTTACTATTAAAGACTCTGGAATCCCTCCTGCTACTGAAGAATTTGTTGAATCTTTTGCAGGGAGAGCTTGCTATGGTCTAGGGGATATTATGGGTGGCTATGGCGAACAATCCTTACATCCTATTTCTTGTCCTCTCACTACTTTCGATACTCCTCTTGGTCGATTTCAACTTACTTGATTGCCTCAAGGAGCCACCAACTCGGTTGCAGTCTATCAGGCTCAGATGATGTGGATCCTTCAGGATGAAATCCCTGATCATGCTGGTATGTTTATTGACGATGGCGGAATTAAAGGTCCAGTATCTGACTATGATAATGAGCTCTTACCTTGGCATCCAGGAATTTGTTGTTTCATCTGGGAATATGCTACTACCTTGAAGAGGATTCTGTTTCAAATCGAGGAATCTGGCCTTACTGTCTCAGGGTCCAAACTGGCGGCTTGTGTCCCTGCTCTGGAAATTGTTGGTCATGTGGTCTGCAAGGAAGGAAGAAGGATGGCACCAGCCAAAGTCAACAAGATCATCTCTTGGCCTACCCCAATCAATCCAACTGAAGTCAGGGGCTTTCTAGGTGTTGTCACTTATGTTAGAATCTTTATCCCATCTTTATCCAAAATCTGTGCACCCTTGCGTCGTCTAACCAGAAAAGATGCTGAATGGATTTGGACCCAAGATTGTGAATGTGCTTTCCAGCTACTCAAAAGGATAGTTGGTAAAGACATAGTTTTGAAAAAGATCTCTTATGGACCTGGAGCTGGCAAGATCAAGCTGGCTGTTGATTCTAGTTATCAATCTGTTGGGGCCGTCCTTAGTCAGGAAGATGAAAATGGTTGGGACCGTCCTCCTCTTTATGAATCTTTGTTGTTTTCAGATGTAGAATCTAGATACTCCCAGCCCAAACTGGAACTCTGTGGTGTGGCTCAAATGATGAAGAAACTTCAAACCGTTCTCTGGGGCCAAAATTTTGAATTGCAAGTTGATGCTTGATCCATCATTGAAATAATCAACGCTCCCAGTCTTCCCAATGCTCCTATGACTCGTTGGGTGGCCTTTATCCAGCTTTTCTCTTTTGATATTGTTCACAGGCCGGGAAAATCTTCACCATGCCTGACGGTTTATCTCGACGACCTCTTGGGGACAACAAATCTGATGTTGGAACCAATTTCAATGAAGAGGAACCTTTAATCCAACCTATTTTCTCTTTTTCTTCTCAAAATTATTCTGGATTTCAACAAGGCTTCTGGCTTAAATTAGAGGAGTACCTTTCAACTCTTCAAAAACCTCCTGATCTCTCTGCTAAGGAATTTTGATCTCTTAAACAACAGTCTTCTAATTTTTTTGTTCAAGGCTCTAGACTTATGAAGAGAGGCAATCCTTGTGCTCTCATTGTTGTTACTATTCCCTCTAAACAAGATTCTATCCTTGAAAGTCTCCATGAAGGCCTTGGTCATCGTGGGGAGACCAAAACTTATTGACGATTATCCAAACAATTCTGGTGGCCATCTTTGAAGAAATCCATCTCCCAATGGTGCAAGAGTTGTGAAGTTTGTCAAAAACGTGATCTTAGGCGCCCATCTGAAATTCGTTATCCTACTGGGGAGTCCACTGTCTTTGGAAGGATTGCTATGGATGTGGTTCATATTAAGGCAGGTGGTGCTAAGTACCTCATTGTGGCTAGAGATGATTTTTCCGGATGGGTTGAAGCAAAATTTCTTAAGAACCTTAGCTCTGAATCAGTGGCAGCTTTCCTCTACAAGACCTGGACAATGCGTTATGGAATGGCTTGATCTTACTCTACTGACGGTGGCTCTGAATTTGGGGGCAAGCTTGCTGTAATGATGCAATCTCTTCCTGGACAACATAGAGTTACTACTCCTTATTATCCTGAAGGCCAAGGCATGGTGGAACAAGGCCATGCCCCTTTGAAGGCTGCGCTTGTTAAACTGGCTGGTGAAAAAGGCAAGAATTGTTGCAAATTCCTTCCTCTTGTTCTCTTCTCTGATTGAATCTCAACCAAAAGGACTACTGGCTACTCACCTTATGAAATCATCTTTGGTCAAAGAGCAGTCCTTCCTTTGGATCTGGAAATGGAATCTTTCTTGGGTATCTCTTGGGAAGAGGTGTCCTCAACCACTGATCTGTTAGTTGCTAGATCCAAGCAACTGGAGCAAAGTGAAGACGTTCGTGATGAAGCTTATCAAACGATGATGGAGGCCAGAGCAAAATCCGTCCAGTATTGGGAGGACAAGCACTCTAATCAAATCAGGGAGCCCTTGAACCCTGGTGACCTAGTTTTAGCTTATAATCGATCTTTGGAGACCCAGTGGGGCAAGCTTTTCTCTAATTGTTGGAATGGCCCTTATTGAGTGGTTCATCAAGTTAGAGTTGGATCTTATGTCTTGGAGGAGCTGGATGGTACTCGGTTGGCCAGAAGGTTCTCTGCTGATCAAGTCAAGAAGTTTCATTGTCGTGGGGGCAACTTATCTCAGAAGTAAGTCCTCCAATTGTGCACCACCAGGGTCATTTGCTGCGTTTTTGTTGTAAAACTCTACTGTATGCCACATATGTGAGCACCTGGGACGCCCTCCTTGTTCTATTCCTGCCGCTTCTAGGGCTCACTTGGAAGAATCAAGATATTTTCCTCAACTCTTCAATTGATCTCAAGATCAAGAAATGGCCAATCTTTGCTTCAATTTCTTTGTTCCCTGCTTTTCTTTTTTAATCCCTTCAAATTTTAGATGCAGACTAGGGACAGTCTGTAAGTTGGGGAGAGATGTGGTGACCAATCCGGGACACCACAAAAAAAAAATATTTTTTGGTTGTACCCCTATGGGTACCTTCATTTCCCCCCATCTCTCAACTTCTCCCTGTCCCAGCGGTTTAGGACAGGTCTCTTGCCTGTCTCTCCGCTTCGATCCCCCCGTTCTATGTTCAACTCCCACTTGTTGCGCTCGCGGCCCTGACTTTTGGTGATGCGAGCAATCGTCGAACCACCTTTGACGATCCCTGCTCGCCGCCCCAACTCACAATCAATCCATCACATCACTCCTCGATCTCTTACTCAGCAGCACAGCATGACTTCTTCCCTCTCAGGCTCGAGCTCAACTTCAAACTACCAAGACTTCATCTTCCTCAAGTCACCCCACATCATCCCTACGCTCAAAACCACCACCGATCCAGACGACCCGTCGAACTCAAAGATCAATCCTAGGAGACCCTATCCAGCTCATCTTGATCTCAATCTCATCTCATCCTCTGGATTCTCTAACTCGATCGAATCCAACCAACTCAAACCTGATACAATCTCATACTCCCATCTATCCCAATTGATCCTAGATCATCTCAATCTTCCAAATCAATCATTCCAGTCGATTCAAGATCTAGCTCGTTCAATCTCAAACCTCATCTCTCAAACCTTGCTCTATTCCGCTCCAATCCTACTCAGATCGTTCATCCTATCCTACTCAGTCATCAGGCCGATTTTCAAGGGATCCAAAGACAATCTCAGCCCCAGCAACCTCCATCACTCAAACCTCCGAGTTTCCCAGAAATCACTCTAATCAAGCTAATTGGACCGCATGATCACCTCCAGTAATCATCATCCATCGGAATCTCTCAACCCAGCCCACGGTGCCACAGTCTATCATCCCCCTACGATTAATACCCACAACGCATTGCCCATCATCTAATCCAACCGACGACCACAAGCAACCGCTTGCGGCCGTCGGAACCTTCACCCTGTTGTCGCTGCCGATCAGGCGACGACAGCCGTTGTCGACACCCGCGACTGCTGTCGCGGGTGTCCATCTGGTTGCCCGCGGTCATTCTTGACGCGGGCGACATTTCTTTTTTTTTTTTCCTCTCATGTAATTTTTTTTTTTTTTTTTATTTTATGTTTTCATTTTCCCGCACCTATTTGTAGTATCACTTGTACATAGTATACAGGGCCTCATGTTTATAAAAGGAGGGGCTCTCCCCTGCCTTTTGGCCCAGCATCCATCATCATATCCCCTCATCATCATAATCAAATTTATCCGTGGGCATCCTTCCTACTTATCTGAGCAAATTATCCGGGTATATCCATGATTGCCCCCCTGATCCTTTGAGCCTCCATACTCAAAATCTGTCCCTTGTGACCTTGATCCTTATCACCAACCAATAGCCTTGCTGGTTGAAGAAGAATTCCTGTCTGAATCCTTGAGTGTGTTATACCACTCTGATCCCTTTTTCCGACCATACTGGTCTTGATCTCAGCTTGATCATCTTTCTGGAGCCAATCACGTTTGATTGAAGAGGTTTTATTAAGCTTAAAACCTGGAGTGTTATACCTCCCTTCTTCTTTAAGGTTGAATTTCGCCACACTATTCTTGAGTCCCTTGAGAAGTGTTGGGATATTCTTGCTCAAATTTGTTATTGATTTGCTTCTAGAGCTTCATAAACAAGTTGCTTTTGTTTTGTTCAGCCTCCCACAGTTATCTGGTACCCTTCAAGCGCTTGATTGCGGAGATTTGGGCAGGTTCATTGAGAACCTGGAGGTTGGTTGGGATTGAGTTGATCTTTCCTAATCAGCTGCTGACGACCAGAGCTATTGGCTTGTGGGCGTTGTTACTTACAACTGCCTTGTTCTATTGAACTCTGAACAAACCTTGACTTATTTGTTCAAGTCTTTACCTGCACCATCTTGCCTCAGATATTGTTGTTTCCATCGCTACCAACAACTCTTATCCTCTTCCCTTACTTTGTTTTCTCATCCATAAGGTTCTGGACCTTGATTCCGGTTACATTTAAATATTATTGTAACTCCTAGGAGGGCAGCCTAAACAGCACCTTTCCCCTCCACAGAACTGCCACGGCTTAGCACCGTTTTGAGTCTTACAACGGTCACCTATTTGGTGGGAACAGGGAAAACCCATAGTCTTGAAATATGACTTGGTGCAGACTTTGCAATCATGATCACCTTTGAACTTCTCAAATTGTTCCCTAAAAAGATGGATTTCCTCTAAAGACAATTTGTAACCCAATGGTAACAGTTCATAGGGAAGAACTGTCCCTAAATTAATTGAGAGTTATAAAGTGATGCATGAACTTAATTAATTTGATTCAAAACTTTTCCCTCTTGGCTTTTCCAAAAATCCAACAGGTTTCCCAAAGAGTTGGCAAGGAATTGTTTGAGAGTTGCATGGGCCCCTTCAACCCAAGAAGTTGTTTTGTTTCCAATATCTGGTATGATACAAGTCCATGCTGTTACAAATGTCTCTTTGATAGGGAAAATGTTATTTTCCATATACTTGAGTACATCCTCATATTCTTTCAAGAAACACTATAAAAGTCAAAAAGTCAGAACCCGAAACTAGGAAGAATAAGAAGCAGTTATTCGAACCTACTCTGAGTTCCGCATCATTGACCTCAGCCTATTCCTTGGTCTTTGAGGCCCCATACTTTTCCCACAGATTCATAAAGCTTTTCCATCCTTCAATGTCATTAAAAAAGCGCACTTTACAGTTTGCTTGTATGTTTTTAGACAAGTGCCAAGTGCAACATTGTCTTTATGACTCGGGGAAACTAGTTTCAATTTCACAAATCAGAGCTTTTTCATGGTCCATCACAAAGACTTTTGGAAGTCTCTCAGGATCATAAGCAAACTCCTTTAATGCATTTACAGACCGACTTTAGAAATAAAATTTTTCTTTTGTTATAAAAACAAGAGCTTTTGTGAATGTTTTCCAATTGGCTGTCATTCCTACAAAATGCAATAGTGGGGTTTTGTACTTATTTGTTTTATAAGTGCAATCCAACGTAGCAATATGATGGAATTTTTTTGAAAGATTTACTTCCTCTGGATGTGCTAAGTACAGGGCCTCCAAGTGACCCTCTCCACTGTACTTTGACCAGTGAATCCAACTTGTTTCTTCAAGCTGTTCATATAGTATCTCCATAAGACTTTTCCCCTGTAGTTCTGCAAGTGTGACCTTCTGCTTAGTGTTATAGATTGTTTGGTCATCAACATAATCCTGCCCATCAATATTTCTCAATTTTTTCTTTGTTTGTAACATATTGAGCCCATCATTCATGCCTTCTACTAGATTTTCTAAGGCCACCCCCAAGATTCTCCTCAGTTTAGGATGCACAGAAGGATGTTCAGATGGTTGATGGTTATTTTTGGTTTCTTTGTAGGAGAGGGGCCACAAGGGGTCTGCCTTTTTTGAACTTGCATGGATTAAAAAATTGCACCCAACCTTCCTTGTGTGAGCTTGTCTAGACCGTTTGGTAAGAAGACTTCCTGAATAGGAACCATGTCTATCACAGGCTAAATTGACATATTGGTCACGCTTTGAGTGGAAAACTGTTAAAGCCTAACCATGCTTCATTGCCCATGTTTGACAATATTTTTTTGCCTCCTCCCTAGTAAGAAAAGCACTCAAGGGAGGTGGCTCAAGTGGATCTAGTAAACATTCATTTGTTAAGTCATAGTTTCATAGTTACATGAACCCATTAGTTATGAGCCCATCAGTTTTAATAAAATTAAATGAGGCAAATACCAGTAACATAAAATTTTACTCACCAACAGAGGTCATTTCCTTTTAAGAATCATTTTTTTCCTCAATTGTCACCCTTGATGAGGATGCAATTGGGGCTTCCAATCTTTCATTACCCAAATCCTTTTTTCTTTTTCCAAAGCTTTTTTGATGGCAATATCAATGTAGACCTTTCACTCAGCCATTTCAGAAGAAGGAGGGCTTGGCACTCTTCCCATGCATAAAAATGCAATGGTATACTTCAGGATTCAATCCAACTTTCAATTGATCAAACAAAGTTTGCTCACTTTCAAGTTGAGAAAGAATTGTTTGCAGATTTTTATATGATTTACAATTATTCACTTTGAATTCACTTGGGTTTTGCTTTAATGTCTTTTTGGATTGCTAGGTGTGGAAAAACAGTCCCAAAAAGTATGTTTTAATCCTAAATTTGGGTTGACAGAACCCAAGTGTGGTCCAGGGGTTGCCCAAATTTCTGACTTGGCTTCCAGGGGGCCGTGCACCCCCAAACATGGCTAATTTGAGCCGTGTAAAGGGGTTACATGGCTCCTACACAATCCCCCGGGGGTTTCACGTGTTTGAAACAGCCCTTTTTAGTCATCTTTGCGCCCCCATGGCTCATTTGAGCCGTTTAGGGCCCTACACGACTATCACACAGTTGGAGCCATGAATTCAACATCACCCATAAACCAATGAGATTTAGGATGTGATGAAAGCAATAAATTGATGAGGGTGATGAAGTTATGAGGGGATCAGAGATGAAGCAATGAGGATATCAATGAAGATATGAGAGCAATGAATTGATGAGAGAAATAAACCAATGAGATTTAGGATTTTATGAACCCAATAAAGTGATGAGAGTGATGAAGTGATGAGGGGATGAGAGATGAAGCAAAGAGGATGGCAATGAAGTGATAAGAGTGATGAATCAATTTTTTCCAATGAAGTTGGAGGTAGATTTTTTGCGATGAGATTGGGGGTTGAATCCAGGGGTGATGATGTGGACTGATGTATGGTTGAGGTGGTGAAAGCCTTTAAATACTTAATTTGAAAAAACCAATTGATTTTCAGGTAAATCTGACACTTCTGATGTGAAATAAGTGTTTTTTTCTTATTTTTAATAGAAGGTTTTAAATGGAGGATTTTGGTTGAAACCTGCCAGTAGAAATGGGCGGGTTTGATTAACTCTGATACGCCCTAATAAAAACTGATGCAAAAAAAATAATCAAATAATAATAATAATAATAATAATAACATAAAGAAAAATCCCTAAATTAAAATTTAAGTCAAACCATGTAGAATTAAATCAATCAATTAAAAATATTATTATTAACAGGGAAAAAAGAAAAAAAAGAAAAAATTAGATCAAGAGTTGAATGATTGGACTGAAAATTTACCAGAGAATTAAAATTTCAAAATAAACAAATGTTTATTGCAAAGAATGAAGGAAATATGTTTTTTTTAAAGTATCTCAATTTACTTTGTTAAAATTAAAGTGATAAAACCCTTACTTATACAGAAGTTTTGACAGAAACCACTCACATTTGATTAAATCTCATAAACAAATGAAATAAATATTATTTTCTTGATGGTATACACAAATCTCTTCATTAAATAAAATTGAAAGTCCCCACAATTTCAAATCTTCTGTATTCAATGCATGCACTATAAACTGCTTGTAATACTCAAGAACTGACAAAAACAAATTTTACCCAGGTTCCTACTCAAGTTACCCACCAATTTTTCTAAGATTCAAAACCAATCGAAAACAAGTTTCAGGTGCTAAACCTGCCAGAAAGTGCAGCCATTTTTGTCATGGTGAATGTAGTTCATAAAATTTAAAATTCCATCACCACTAAAATCCACAAGAGAGCTATTGAAACCTTTTGGTAAAGTATGTTAAGCATCTCATTGGTTTTTCCAATTTTGTTGATCATCTCTCTGGAAAAATCAGAAACTTTTACCTCAAAGTATTTCATCCTTTTCATCAAGTCTCTGAATCTTCCACCTCTTGCATCAACTATCATCACTTTTCTCATATGGGTATACCATTTATTCAAAAAGGAAAGTTAGATATCAGAAAGAGTGAAATCTTCCAAAATTAGTATTTTTATCCTAAATGGAATTTAAAACCCTCCTTCTAATTAAGTGCTTCATATTTATTTTTATTCAATCCCAAATGAATAATTTTCTGATTGCTTTCTATTTTGATTTCTTCAGTTAGCTCTTAATCCTGATTTGGCTGAATAATCACCAAAAATTTGAGTTTCTATCCAAAACCACCAATAAAAACTTCTTTCATACTAAATTATTTGAATAATTTCATAATTTTCCACCCGCAGAAAAACAATATTATATGGGTGAAACAAAGAATCTTTACAGTGGAAAATATGAACTTGTGCTGATTCAAGAGGAAAATTCTACTCAAAGATCTAGTCAAGATGAAGATCCAAAGGAGGAGCAAAAAATTGCAAGAAGATCCATTTTTAATCAAGTACACAAGATCCATCTGTTTTTCAATATGTAGAAGAACCTAACATGAGAGGAAAGCCAAAGAAGAAATTGATAGCAAATTCAAAGTTCAGTAACCATTTTTTGAAGAAGAAAAATAAACTTTCATAATTAATCTTTTCTTTATGTATTTTTTCAGGTTTGAAGAAAGGGTAATTTTAAATTCATGGCTGCAGCCATGTGGGAGTTTTGTACGTACCCACATAACCTGTGGGAGTTTTATAGGGCCCCTCAACGCGTGGGGGCCCATATACTACTCCAAACAGTTGTTCTAAACACGCGCAACCCCTGGGGGCAAATATACCCCCCATAATGGGAATTTTTGATTTTTGTACCCCTGTACACAACCATATTATTTATTATTTATTATTTATTATTTATTATTTATTATTTATTATTTATTATTTATTATTTATTATTTATTATTTATTATTTATTATTTATTATTTATTATTTATTATTTATTATTTATTATTTATTATTTATTATTTATTATTTATTATTTATTATTTATTGTTTATTGTTTATTATTTATTATTTATTATTTATTATTTATTATTTATTATTTATTATTTATTATTTATTATTTATTATTTATTATTTATTATTTATTATTTACTATTTATTATTTATTATTTATTATTTATTATTTATTATTTATTATTTATTATTTATTATTTATTATTTATTATTTATTATTTATTATTTATTATTTATTATTTATTATTTATTATTTATTATTTATTATTTATTATTTATTATTTATTATTTATTATTTATTATTTATTATTTATTATTTATTATTTATTATTTATTATTTATTATTTATTATTTATTATTTATTATTTATTATTTATTATTTATTATTTATTATTTATTATTTATTATTTATTATTTATTATTTATTATTTATTATTTATTATTTATTATTTATTATTTATTATTTATTATTTATTATTTATTATTTATTATTTATTATTTATTATTTATTATTTATTATTTATTATTTATTATTTATTATTTATTATTTATTATTTATTATTTATTATTTATTATTTATTATTTATTATTTATTATTTATTATTTATTATTTATTATTTATTATTTATTATTTATTATTTATTATTTATTATTTATTATTTATTATTTATTATTTATTATTTATTATTTATTATTTATTATTTATTATTTATTATTTATTATTTATTATTTATTATTTATTATTTATTATTTATTATTTATTATTTATTATTTATTATTTATTATTTATTATTTATTATTTATTATTTATTATTTATTATTTATTATTTATTATTTATTATTTATTATTTATTATTTATTATTTATTATTTATTATTTATTATTTATTATTTATTATTTATTATTTATTATTTATTATTTATTATTTATTATTTATTATTTATTATTTATTATTTATTATTTATTATTTATTATTTATTATTTATTATTTATTATTTATTATTTATTATTTATTATTTATTATTATTTATTATTCATTATTTATGATTTAGTGGAGGCTACACAACTTGATTTTAGTTGTTTAGCATGCCATACAACTGAAATGGTACGTGTAGCATGCCACATGGCCCATTTGAGCCGTGTAGGATGCCACACGGCTCATTTGAGTTGTGTAGGGTGCCACACCTCCCATTGAGCCATGTACAGAGCCGTGTAAATGGCTTTGTAGCCGTGAATTTAACATTACCCAATATATATATATATCTTTTTATTTTTCTTTTCTTGTTGATTTTTTTAATTTGATGTATTCAGAAGCTATTTTGTTTTTTGAAAAAATTTTGGAAAGCTTGAATACCCCCAAAAAATTGCGTGTATCAAAGTTAGCAAACCTGCCATTAGAAACCCACCAATTTTTTTGACCAAACCCGCCACTTTTAATGGCAGGTTTCTGAAATAAACATACCCCCTAACTGGTGTATTTGAAAATGGTGTGTTTCATGAAAATGGCAGATTTCAAACATCAAACCCGCCACTAAGCCTGCCATTTATGCATCATCATCCATCCACCATCCATCACAACTAAAAAACCATCCAAATCAGCAAATCCATACTGGTTGCATCTCCATTACATCACACAGGCCTCATCTCCATTGCTCCACATCTCCATCTTCACAAAAATCCCATCATCATCTCATCACCCCAAATCACATCTATCTCCATTGCATCACACACATCTCATCTCCATTGCTTCACATCTCTATCAATTTTCACATCTCCATCTTCACACAAATCCCATCATCATCTCATCAACCAACATCACATCACCATCTTTCTCAACATGTCCAATCAGACTTCCTTCCAGCAAGTTGAAAACGCAAAAAAGCTGACTGAACTTTTGCTACTGTTTGACTCCCATTCAGACTCTGATTCAGACTCCAATTTGGAATCAAATTGGTTAGCTTTGAATTTGCTGTTGGAAAAGCAATACATGCTTCCAAGAATACACACCCTCCACAACCCTATGTATGAAAGGCAAAAGCTTCATCTCATCCCTGACTTAAGCTTCCAGCAACTATTACAAACTTTTTTGTCTTCATTTATGAAACTTTTGGAGATGATTGAAGACCACCACATCTTCCAGAACAATTCTTAGAATCCTCAACGCAATACAGCCATCCAACTTGCTGTTGCTCTTTGTAGATTGGGATCAAATGGAAATGGAGCAGCAATTCATCAATTGGGAAATCTATTCTCAGTCAGTTATGGAAGCATTGACTTATACACCAAAAGAGTCATGATTGCTATCCAATCTTTCTGTCACTCAGTCCTTTCTTGGCGAACCAAAGAAGAAAATAAGGAGATATCTCAAGTAATGGAGACCAAAGGCTTTCCTGGTTGCATTGGGTTTGTTGATGGAACCACCATCCCTTTGAGTCTAAAACCCAAGCTAGATGGCAACCACTATTTTGTTTGCAAAAAAAGGCAACTGATTCATTTCTTTTCCAATGACTTTGATAAAACCTTTTATCACACCAATGACCAAATATGTTTCATCTTTTTGTTTAGATACTCTATGGCCCTAAAACGTGTTTGTGATAACAACAAGAAGTTCATATCCCTCCATGCTGGCCTTCCAGGTTCTTGTCATTATTCATACATGTTCAATTGGATGTGGATTTCCAAACAACCAGAGAACTACTTTTACCACAATCAATACATTCTGGCTGGTTCAGCTTATGCTAGTGGGAAATATGTGGTTCCAGCATACTGGAATTTTTTGTCCAAAAATCAAGGAAAAACCAATTTCAACTATCATCTTTCCCAATCATGAGTTTGGATTGAGCATGCCATGGGAGTCCTGAAAGGAAGATGGGCCAGCTTAAGGGAAATGCAAAACCAGCTTCAAAACCCCAAAGACTTGAAGTTCCTCATCAACTGGATTATCAATTGTGTAATCTTTCACAATCTTCTGGCTGACATCAAAGATGAATGGGACAAAATATTTGAAGATGATATTCCTGATCCACCTCAAGTTATCCCTGTTACATCTTGTCCCTCATCTTTTTCTATGAGAGAATGGATTCTTCCTCTGACCCTTGCTATCTTTGAGGATTCATGTTTGATTTCAAGCTAGGTAAAAAATCCCTTCAACAATTTTTTTTTTTTGGTTGTTCACCCAAGATTCCTAGGCTGAGTCCATTTTTTTTCTCATTTGGTGGGGTGGACTTAGCCAAAAAAGACTTAAAACTTCCAAACCCCCCACCTCACCCCACCAAACAATTAGTCAAACCACCCACCTCACCCCACCAAACCACCGTTCAGTCCACTCCTTCCTCCTCCTCAATAACCACCTCCTCCTCACCCATCACCTCCACCTCACCCACCACCTCCCCTCCTCATTTGGTTGGCCCCCCTGGTAAGCTTACCCCCCTCTCCTCCTCATCCTCCCCATCATCCAATGCTCATCCTTTGATTCATCCACCTCCATCCCCCTTCAGGCCCCCCCACCCCCTTGGTTGATTCCCCAGGTAAGCTCCCCCCTCCCTCCTCCTCATTCCCCTTTTCATTCCCTCTCACCCCCTCTCACCTCCTCTCACTCACTCACCAAAACCCCCCTCTCCCCCCTCCCTTGGTCTCCCTCCCATCTCACTTGGCTTGCTGGCCCCACCCCCCCTTGCTTGCTTGGCCAACCCTGCCACCCCCCCTCCTTTGCTTGCTTTGCCGACCAAAGCCCACCCCCCCTTGCTTGCCCCGTTGCCCCCCCCCCTTGCGTGCTTGGCTGCCAACCAAACCCCCCCTTACCTGGTTCCCGGGCCCTGCCTACCTGGCCCCAGGCCTGATCCCAACCCAATCCAAAGGCCCCACCCAATTTCCTCACACCCCATTAAGTTTTTTTTTTCTTTGGGTGCTGATGTGATGTTTTTTTTTTTCTTTGGGTGCTGATGTGATGTTTTTTTTTTTTTTTTTTTTTTTTTTTTTTTGGTACACTTTTTTTTTTTTGGTGATCACGTTAATGGTGAACTTGGGATCAAGTCCAGGTTTGGTTTCATTTTTTTTGATCCAATCTTTTTTCACTGATGATGTCCATTTGACTGACTGTTTTTTTTTTTTTCAATCCCTCAACTGCTATTGGTGAATGTCCAATTCTTCTCCCACCTGCCTCAAAATATTGCACAAAAAATCAAATCCCATCTTGTTCCTCACCCCAATCAGAGTATAGGGATGGGAGGGATCAAGATGGAAGGAGATGGATTGACCAACATAATGAAAGGTGGGAAGAATAGGGCCCGTCACCAAAAGAGGATTCAAATGAGAGATTCTGAAATATCTTTGGAGGTTGCTGAGGAAGTTATTAATGAAAAGGTGGTCTGGGATGGTCAGAAAATGTGTCCTTTGGATCTGTAACCTTCAATTGTTGCCAAAAATAAAAATAATACTCAAAAAAACACCCAGGAAGAGTTTGAGAAAGCAAAACAAACAATCAAACAGCTCCATTTATTCCACAGTGGAAAAGTAATTTTCCTTGATTGATCTGATCACCAAGCACTGGTGGCAATCATTGAATTTGTGCCCTTGGATAAAATCTCAGAACAAGATAAGAATGAAATCAACTTTGTAACCACTTTCCTTCATGGTTCAAAAAAATTTGTCAACCCAGTTGGTCCTTCAAGATCTTGGGGTGGAAAAATGTGGGCAGTTGGATGGCAAAAATTGACACACCCTTTGGAGATATTTGGAATTTACGTGAAGAAATCATCTACTAGATCTTCTCCTCAAGAGTATGCTTTCCTCAACCTTAAGGCCAACAAAATATCCCAAATTCTAGGACAAATTTTTTGCAATTTGGTCAAACTTTCCTTTGAATCAAACTGTAATACCATGAAGTACAACAATATCCCCTCTTTCTCTTTGTTGGAATTTGGTTCCAAGCCTACACCTTTTGATTTCTCACCACACATCACTTTCAGCTTGGATTCTTTTTAAAACTCTCCTCCTATCAACAAAGGCAACATCTCTGGCTATTCCTCTTTACTCGTGATTCCATCTAAGAAATCAAATGGTCAACTTATTGAAAATAAGGTGTAGAGACTCCAAGGGATAATGGGATTATTTAGAAAAGAGCTTGCTGGCAGTCACTAGAAGGGGAATTCAGTTTACTACTAGTCTTGAATAGATAGAGGTAAGCTAAGGTGGTTTTGAATTGCCTGCCCTTATGAAATATAATAAGTCTGCACAATTTTTTTTTTAATTAGTGGCTGGTTTCTTTGAGACTTAAAATAGGTCTCTTATCAGACCTAGATTAATTATTAATAGATATTTTTAGGAATCACAAGAATATTCCAGGTTAGATTGGATTAATGGCAAGCTTCCACCAATTAATAATCAAGAATTTTCGACTTTTTCTGACTATTTTTTTTCCAATTACAATTAAAGGATTTAAGGGTTGACTAAAAGGTGTTTAAGCAGTAGGAGGACCCAAAAATGGGCTTGCCCACAGGGAGCTTGGCGGAAAAAGGTTGGTTGGTTTTTCTGTTGTGCTCTTTCTCTTTTATGAATTTACTAATCAAAAAAATAAGGGGTTTTCCCTCTTAAAAAATAGGTGCTGAATAACAGGCCTTTTCTCAAGAACCCTTCTTCAAGAAAACCAGGATTATGGGTCAAATGGTCAATGATAATTTCGTGTTTGATCCTTTATTTCTTTTTCACTTGATTCTGGTTCACTTATAACTGGGTACTGGTAAGTAACTGGTCAGGCTGATGCCATATTTCACACACTGGGCAGAAGCCATGCTAGACAACTTGGATAGGGCAAAAGAGGCCCCTTAAATATAAAAATACTTCCTCAGGGGATGCTCAGGGCTCCCATGAGTGCGGTTCTGAGCCTCCCTCTGCACTGTTGAAGCACAGGAGGGTACAGTTACATGAGACAGATCATTCTGGTGATAAAATGTGTAAATCAGGCTGAGAGATAACTGTATTTTTTAGTTCAATCTTTGAGATTCAGGCGGAGGTATGAGCTAAGAGATAAGAATGGTGTGATCTAGACGCTTCTGAGTGCTTATCTTGTATAAAAATGATGCAGAAGTTGCCTGCAGCTTGAGTTAATTTTGCTGGTTGGGAAAAGCATGAAACATGCTTGGCAGCTGCAAGCCCTCTTTGGAAGCTTGAATGGTGTGACCTGCATGGGTTTGGTGGTGGAAAGTCATATGCTGAGTGTTTCTTAGGACGCTTCTGAGCCCTTATCATGTATAAAATGTTTCAGGAACTACCTGCATGCTGTTTCAATGTAATTAGTTGTGGAGATATGAGGTATGCTGTTTTACCGCATGTCCCCTTGGGTAACTTGAGAGTGTGGCTTGCAGGTGTTGTATGGTTGATATGGTGGCAAACTGAGTATCAGAGCGCTTGAGAGGACGCTTCAGAGCTCTTATCTGGTGGTGAAAGTTCCAGAAAAGTCATGTGTACTGATTTGTTATTGCTGGTTGGTGAGAATGGAGATATACTTGGCTGCATGAGCCCCTACTTCTGTTGGTGCATGTGTGTGTGATGTATGGTTGGAATGGTGGTAAACTGAGTATCAGAGTGCTTTAGAGAACGCTTCAGAGGGCTTATCTGGTGGTGAAAGTTTCCAAGAAGTCATGTGTACTGAGTTGTTATTGCTGGTTGGTGAGAATTAAGAGATACTTGGCTGCATGAGTCCCTACTTCTGTTGGTGCATGTGTGTGTGCTGTATGGTTGGAATGGTGGAAAAATGAGTATCAGAGTGCTTGAGAGGACGCTTCAGAGGGCTAATCTGGTGGTTAAAGTTCCAGACAAGTCATGTGTACTGAGTTGTTATTGCTTGTTGGTGAGAATTAAGAGATACTTGGCTGCATGAGCCCCTACTTCTGTTGGTGCATGTGTGTGTGTGTTGTATGGTTGGAATGGTGGCAAACTGAGTATCATAGTGCTTAAGAGGAAGCTTCAGAGGGCTTATATGGTGGTTAAAGTTCTAGAAAAGTCATGTGTACTGAGTTGTTATTGCTGGTTGGTGAGAATTGAGATATACTTGGCTGCATGAGCCCCTACTTCTGTTGGGGCATGTGTGTGTGTTATATGGTTGGAATGGTGGCAAACTGAATATCAGAGTGCTTGAGAGGAAGCCTCTGAGTTCTTATCTGGTGGTGAAAGTTCCATAAAAGTAGTGTAACTTGCTTCCATAGTACTTGTTGTAGTGTACCATTGGTACTGATATGGTTTAAGTCCTGCTGGTATGGGGTATGTTGTTTTGTTGTGTGGTTATTTTGAGAATAATCTTTTGATTATATATTCAATTAAGATTTTCATTAATTCATGTGACATAATTCAGTCTGTGCCAGGTGTTGGGTTGTTTTTGTGACAGGTGTTGATATGGTTGAAGGGGTTTATCTGGTGATTGATATGGGTTTCCAGGTTGGTTTGAGTTTAGAGTATAGTTTATGAGGGGTTTGGAATTTATTTAGTATTTTCTTGACTTTAATTTGATATAAGAATAATAATTAATAAGACAAAATGAGTCTGATGGCTATAGGAAAGGTTTGGTTTACCACATCCCCCTCCAGACTTAATGCTGTCCACAGCATTTCCACATATAGACATCAGACTCCTCCTCCTTCTTGCTCCTTTTAATGTTTGGCTTAATAATTTTTATTAAATTTTTTTTATCATTATTCTTTCCTAGTTCATTAATTGTTCAGATATAGTCAAAGTAATGGGATCAAAAGATCCAAAAAGTCCTATGTGCTCCAGTTGTCCCTGTCAAAATCTTGATGGTTTATCTCTAAGTTATCTCTTCTTCATTCATCTTGTTGTAATCCTTGTAGCAATTCAAAACTTCTAATTAATCTTCTTTCTTCCTCCTAGATTGTTGAATTATAGTTGGTTTCATTTGGGAAAAGACAGGTCTCTTTATATATCTTGTGTATGGGTTATTGATTCTCTTTAATTGGATTTTTAGGTTTTCTGTCTTGATCTTCCCTACCCCATTTTCTTCTATGGGTCTGGCTGGGTAAGTACAGATTATATTTCCTCTTTTTTTCCTTTTTCTTCTTTTCCCTTCTCCATATTCTTTGTATGGTCCTTCCTGGATAAAGAAAGACTTCTGCTTTTAATTTCATCATCCATTACTGTATATTTACCCTGTTTTCATCTATTCAAACTTGATAGATACCTTTTCCTCATATGCCTACTATAATGTATTCATTCTTGATTTTCTCCCCAAAGGCTAATTCTTCTATCTTTCCTTGCTACCTTGAAACTTCTTGAATCTTGAATTGGATCCAATTTGGATTTAAACTATTGTTGATATCTTCAGGCCCTTCTTTCTTCATAGTATTTCTTGATTCCTTGGTCCCAAGACTTGCATACTGAGCATCAAATCCTTAGTAAAGTATAACTTTTTTTAATTTATATTATTTTTTTTCTATGATTTAGTTTAGTTTAGTTTAGGCAGTTTAAGGTCTTACCAAGGACCTTATTCCTTGGCCTGAGGATTGCATCAAAAAAGATTATAAATTGTTTTAAGCTTATTTTTCCAGGAGCTTGAGTAAAAGATCCTGATCTTCAGACTTGATGTCCTTGGTTTTATTATTATTTTCTTTTATTAATTTTTAGTGTAGGCAGTTTAAGGTCTTACCAAGGACCTGATTCCTTGGTTTGAGGATTGAATTCAATGGTTTAAACTGTTTTAAACTCATTTCCAGGAGCTTGAGTAAAATATCCTGATCTTTGGATTTAATTTCCTTGTTTTTTTATTATTTTTTATTATTTTCTATTATTTTCTATTTTTTTTCTTTTTTTTATTATTTTTTTATTTTATCATTGGTATGGATATGAGTATTTAGGGGGGGCCTGTTCTGTTTCAGAATATGGCTTGTTTGTAGTTTCAGCTCTTGCTTAGGAGCAGATTCACCAGTATTCCTTCTTGCATGAGGCATACAGATGTATTGATGTATATGAGGGTTGTGGTCAGGTGAGGTTGAGTCTTCCAGTGTTTCAGGCTAGGGTTATGGGTAAAACCCCTACAGTTTAAGGTCATGCAGGGGACCATCCTGCAGTTTAGGGTCATGCTGGACCATCTTGCAGTTTAGGGTCATGCAGGGGACCATGATGCAGTTTATGATCATGCTGAGGACCCTCTTGCAGTTTGAGGTCATGCTGAGGACCCTCCTGCAGTTTAAGGTCTTGCAGAGGACCGATCTTGTTGGTTACCTCCCTTTGGCAGATCGCGCGGAAGGCGCGATCGCTCCTTCCCGGGTGTCGGGAAGGAGTGGGTGGCATTGTCGGAGGCAATAAGGGTTCCGCCCTTTCGTTTTTTTTCTTTTTCTTTCTTCTTTCTTCTTTCTTTTTTTTTTTTCCTTTTTTTTTGTTCTTTCTTTTTTTTTTGTTTAACGGCGGCGGCGATCCCGCGAAAAGCCGCGATCGCGATTGCGATCGCTTTGGTTGCGGGAAGGAGTGGGGATGGTTGTTAGCTGCTGTTAATGGTCGCAACCATCGGCGCAATCCGATCGGATTGTAGATAAGGGCCTGTCGCTGAGGCGGCTGTTCAAGGTGAAGAAAAGGGGAGGGCTCTCTTGGCTCCTGATCCATCCCTCCTAGCCCATTCATCCCCTCGTCCTGTTTAAAAGGTATTGCTCCAGTGTTTTTTTTTTTTTTTTTTTTTTTTTTTTTTTTTTTTTTTTTTTTTTTTTTTTTTTTTTTTTTTTTTTTTTTTTTTTTTGCTTGTCCTGATCATCCAATCGCAAGCGATCCTTGCGGCAATGCCGATCACATGGAGTCCTTGCTGCGATGGTTGCCCTTGCCCCCTTCCTTGTTCCTTCCTTCGCATTTGTCCTTGATTGCGAGCTGGTCTCTTTTTTTTTTGGTTTTTCTCTCTTTTTTTTTACTTTTTTTTTTTTACTTCTTTATTTAATTAAATATATTCTTTTTTGTTTTTTATATATTTTTTTTAAAGAAACCGCTCGGCGGCGATCCGATTACAAACGTCCGTTGCCGCAATGTCGAACCAGTTGCAAGGAGACCTTGCCGCCCAAACTTGCTCGCGGCTGCTGGCTTGTCGTTCGGCAAATCCTACGGTGAGTACGTTTTCTATTCATGTTTTGAGGGGGGAATTACTGATAATTTATTTCTTGCTGCCTGTTTCTAGGATTTTGTTGTTGTCGTTTTTTTTTTTTTTGATCTTCGACAAAGGAATACTAATACACTTTTTTTTTTTAATATATAGGTGCATTTCTAGGGATAGCAAGGAATAAAAAAAACTAAGATAGTGAGTTTGACAGTTATTCATGTTTTGAGAAGGGATTACTGATTTTTTTTTCTTTTTTTTAGGATTCGTCGCCGCCCCTTCTTTTTTTCTCTCTTTTTTTCTCTCTTTTTTTTTTTTTTTTTTTTTTTTTTTTTTTTTTTTGTTGGAGGTACCAACAGTATCACTGATACCCCGTTTTTTTTATAGGATTTTTTTTGCTTTTATTTTGTGATCTTGATGGTTTTTATGTGATTGATGATAGGAGAAAAATTGGATCCTAAAAAAAGTGGTGAGTATATTCTTCTTTTTTTTTGAAATAAAGAAGAGTAACAAGGATCACTCATACCTCTTTTTTTTTCTTTTTATTTTTTAGTATATAGATATTTATTCTTCTTGTGGAAATGAAATCAGCTTCAATGTGAAAAACTTGCAATGAATATTACAGTGGTGGTACTTCCCACCGTTTCCCTCAGCTCACCAAAGGAAACTGGAGGCTTACTTCTTCATCAATCTTAACAAAAATAGGAGAAGGGACTTACTCCTCCAAATATTCTTTGAAAATTTTCATGGTTCTCTTCAGCTTCCATTTTATCAAGAAGATCATTCCAAGTCCTGTCCCTTGGTACTTCAGAATAAATAGAGGGGTCAAGAAAATTGTCTTCCCAGGGGTCTGGTAAGTCTTCAAAATTTGTTTGAGGTATGATGTCTAGGTTACTGATCCATTTATCTGTTTCTTGTTCTTCATTAAAGTTGGCTTGTATGTTGTAGATTCCCATTGTCTTTCTTGGTGGTGTATTTTGCCATCCAGCTTGGTTTGGAGAACAGATTGGGATGCAAAGCCTGGCTCCATCCCCTACCTTATAACTCAAAACTTCACCTCTTTCTTTGGACAACTCAAACCTAACTTTGTGATCCACAAGGAATGGCCTGCCAAGAACTGTGTGGATTGATCCTTGGGCAATAAAGAAATGTGCAGATTTAGGTTCCCCTGGTGTAATTTCAAATATGG
Organism: Puccinia polysora; assembly: GCA_025617555.3. NCBI lineage: Eukaryota > Fungi > Basidiomycota > Pucciniomycetes > Pucciniales > Pucciniaceae > Puccinia > Puccinia polysora. The sequence goes on along the minus strand of CM062623.1, from coordinate 33,814,497 downwards.
TATTTTCAGCCAAACCAATGAGTGGGGTGGAGTGGCCTCCTATTCCAGTAACTTTCATGAATAATTCTTTGGAAACCAAACCAGTCTGGATTGCCAATTGTTCAGGCATGACATTCAATTCAGCACCAGTATCCACAAGAGCCTTGATTTTTCTTCCTTTGATCCAGATATCAATAAATCCAAGTGGGCAGGCATAAGTGAGGTTGTGACCTAAGGGGTATGAGTAATCTGATTCTGACTGATCATCAAGGTGGTGATGACATTCATTTATTTTCCTATTTTTTATCACTGAAGATCTGAAGCTCTTATCCAGGTCCAGTTTTCCTCCAGGTATCATATCTTTTAAGATCTGAAAGAATTGAGGTGAAATTTCCAGGAGCTCCTCCAAGGTGAGATTAAAATTCTGTTTTAATATCTTCTTCCTCAAATTTTCTCCAACCCTGGTCCCTTCTTGAGTGATAATAGTGTCTGACTTTCTCTTGTTCTCCACTTCTGATTTATTTTCAGGTTCCTTGCCTCGACCTCTAAGGGGTTCTTCTTCTTCCTCTGGCTCAGAGTCCTGGTCCTCTTCTATCCATGCTCCTGGATAACTCACTCTTCTTTTCCTGGTTCCAACATCCTTGACTGGTGCTGAGGGTTGCTTTTCTGGTTCTGAGGGGTCTTGATTACCTGGCTTGGAATTTCCCTGGGACTTATCAGCCAATCTTTGGGACTTTCTCAAACCCCACTGGACTTGGGATTCCTTCATGTTAACTTCAGGTGGTGTCCAAGCTTCCCAATTTCCAATCTCCAAGAATGCTGCAACATTGGATGGTTCCTCCTTCTTCTGGGGTTCCTCAACCTTAAGGATCTTTTGGTTTCCTGAAAACTTCTTCACTTGGTCTCTGGCTATTTCCTGGCTACTCAGTGGTACTGGTTCCCCATTTGGAAAGAAGAAACCGGATCCTTGCTTGAATACTTTCCTGTTCTTGGGGTCCTCTGAGAGATCTGGAAAGGTGAACTGGGTATGGTACTCATACTTGCAGTATTTGCATCTGACTGGCCATCTGGGTCCTGCATTGGTAACTGGGGGTCTGAAGTTTGGTGCCATTCCTTGGTTGGTCCTTTCAAAATGTGGTGGTGCCTGCTTCTGATTTAAGGCAATGGTGAGCTTGGTGATTTCTTCTTTCATTTTTAAGAGTTCATCCATTCCTGCTTGCTGAAACTTGACTTCTTTCTTGGTTTCCACTGGGTTCTTGATGATAGGTCTAGGTGCTTCTTCTTCATCCACATCCCATAAGGCCAAAGTCATTTCCACAAATTCCTTCAAGGTTTCCAGGTCAGGGGGAAGTTATCTTCCATCCCTTGCAATCTTGATTCTACCTGCATGGGCCAATTCTCTGTTAACCTCTCTCCTAAGATCAGTGGACAAGGCTTTCCAGAGGTTTTCTCCACTTTCCCAGTTGGTGTTGTCATACCCCATCCTAATGAAATAGAGTAACATCTCCTCATAATTACCAATAAACTTTTGGAAGTCCTGTTTGGTCTTGATTCCTCCCTGATCTTGAGGAATTCTGAGAAATCTAAGTATGGATTCCTAATTAAACCTTCTATGGGGGGTAGCTGTCCCCCATTTCCTCTTCAACTCCTTCTTCAAAAGGTCCGAATCTCCATATTTGTGTCATTCCATATCCTCAATAGATTCTCTAATCTTTTTGTCTTGGACTAAAAAAGGTAATTGCAGAGCTATATCTATTACTCCTGCCTTCTGAATTCTAGCCAGTTTCTCAATTCTTTTAATAAATTGTTCCACATCTGTTCCATCAAATTCAATATCTACCTTTTTTCCATCTAATAAAACTCCATTTTGTTCATCATTCTTGATGATTGAATTATCCTGGGCTAGTCCTCTGGCTGGGATTCTTTCAGTGTACTGACTCCTTATTGCTTCTCTTCTTTCCTCTCTAGGTTGAGAAAATATTTTTATTCCTGGACTAATGGAGGGGGCTTCTTATTCTTCAGTGTTCCTTGTTTCCATTCTTTCAATTGGTGATCTTGGGGTAGAGGTCTGAAATCTGGTTCTTTGTTGAGTATTAGGAGTTTCTGGGATGCCTTGTGCTGTTCTTTCTTCAATGATTTGGTTTGAAACTTTGGAAAGGTTGGAAAGATTCTCTCTCATTTCTGATGCCATGTCTTGCTGATTTTGAATTCTCTCCTGGTCTTCATCTGGTTTTTCTTGGGGTCCACTTGATAGTTTGGTTTTGTGTTCCAGTTCTTGCTCCATCCTGGTTATTGAGGAAAGTGCTACTTGGTTATTATCTTCAAAACCTTTGAGTTGGTCCTTGAGGTCCTCTAATATCTGGTGAATATGTCTCCCTCTAGTTTCCTGAATTTCTAATAGACTAAAGGGGCTAATCTTCCGAAAATCTTGTCTTTTATAGGTAATAACTAATCATTCCAAAGGAAATTGGCCACTGTTGGGACACCAATTGTAGAGACTCCAAGGGATAATGGGATTATTTAGCAAATAGCTTGCTGGCAGTCAGTAGAAGGAGAATTTAGTTTACTACTAGTCTTGAATAGATAGAGGTAAGCTAAGGTGGTTTTGAATTTCCTGCCCTTCTGAACTATAATAAGTCTGCACAATAATTTTTTTTAATTAGTGGCTGGTTTCTTTGAGACTTAAAATAGGTCTCTTATTAGACCTAGATTAATTATTGATAGAGATTTTTAGGAATTGCAAGACTATTCCAGGTTGGATTGGATTACTGGAAAGCTTCCACCAATTAATAATCAAGAATTTTCGACTTTTTCTGACTATTTTTTTTTCCAATTCCAATTAAAGGATTTAAGGGTTGACTAAAAGGTGTTTAACCAGTAGGAGGACCCAAAAATGGGCTTGCCCACAGGGAGCTTGGCGGAAAAAAATTTGGTTGATTTTTCTGTTGTGCTCTTCCTCTTTTATGAATTTACTAATCAAAAAAATAAGGGGTTTTCCCTCTTAAAAAGTAGGTGCTGAATAACAGGCCTTTTCTCAAGAACCCATCTTCAAGAACACCAGTGTTTTGGGTCAAATGGTCAATGATAATTTCTTTTTTGATCCTTTATTTCCTTTTCACTTGATTCTGGTTCCCTTATAACTGGGTACTGGTAAGTAACTGGTCAGGCTGATGCCATATTTCACACACTGGGCAGAAGCCATGCTAGACAACTTGGATGGGGCAAAAGAGGCCCCTTAAATATAAAAATACTTCCTCAGGGGATGCTCAGGGCTCCCATGAGTGCGGTTCTGAGCCTCCCTCTGCACTGTTGAAGCACAGAAGGGTACAGTTACATGAGACAGATCATTCTGGTGATAAAATGTGTAAATCAGGCTGAGAGACAACTGTATTTTTTAGTTCAATCTTTGAGAGTCAGGCTAAGATATGAGCTAAGAGATAAGAATGGTGTGATCTGGACGCTTCTGAGTGCTTATCTTGTATAAAAATTGATGCAGAAGTTGCCTGCAGCTTGAGTTAATTTTGCTGGTTGGGAAAAGCATGAAACATGCTTGGCAGCTGCAAGCCCTCTTTGGTAGCTTGAATGGTGTGACCTGCATGGGTTTGGTGGTGGAAAGTCATGTGCTGAGTGTTTCTTAGGACGCTTCTGAGCCCTTATCATGTATAAAATGTTTCAGGAACTACCTGCATGCTGTTTCAATGTAATTAGTTGTGGAGATATGAGGTATGCTGTTTTACCGCATGTCCCCTTGGGTAACTTGAGAGTGTGGCTTGCAGGTGTTTTATGGTTGATATGGTGGCAAACTGAGTATCAGAGCGCTTGAGAGGACGCTTCAGAGCTCTTATCTGGTGGTGAAAGTTCCAGAAAAGTCATGTGTACTGATTTGTTATTGCTGGTTGGTGAGAATTGAGATATACTTGGCTGTATGAGCCCCTACTTCTGTTGGTGCATGTGTGTGTGATGTATGGTTCAAATGGTGGCAAACTGAGTATCAGAGTGCTTGAGAGGACGCTTCAGAGGGCTTATATGGTGGTTAAAGTTTCAGAAAAGTCATGTTTACTGAGTTGTTATTGCTGGTTGGTGAGAATTAAGAGATACTTGACTGCATGAGCCCCTACTTCTGTTGGTGCATGTGTGTGTGTTGTATGGTTTGAATGGTGGAAAACTGAGTATCACAGTGCTTGAGAGGAAGCTTCAGAGGGCTTATCTGGTGGTTAAAGTTCTATAAAAGTCATGTGTACTGAGTTGTTATTGCTGGTTTGTGAGAATTGAGATATACTTGGCTGCATGAGCCCCTACTTCTGTTGGTGCATGTGTGTGTGTTTTATGGTTGGAATGGTGGCAAACTGAGTATCAGTGTGCTTGAGAGGACGCTTCTGAGTGCTTATCTGGTGGTGAAAGTTCTAGAAAAGTAGGGTAACTTGCTTTCATAGTACTGGTTGTAGTGTAACATTGGTACTTATATGGTTTAAGTCCTGCTGGTATGGGGTATGTTGTTTTGTTGTGTGGTTATTTTGAGCATAATCTTTTGATTATATATTCAATCAAGACTTTTCATTAATCCATGTGACATAATCCAGTCTGTGCCAGGTATTGGGTTATTTTTGTGACAGGTGTTGATATGGTTGAAGGGGTTTATCTGGTGATTGATTTGGGTTTTCAGGTTGGTTTGAGTTTAGAGTATAGTTCATGAGGGGTTTGGAACTTATTTAGTATTTTATTGACTTTAATTTGATATAAGAATAATAATTAATAAGAAAAAATGAGTCTGATGGCTATAGGACAGGTTTGGTTTACCACAACGGACAAAAATATCAAGTATTGGATGGCCAATTGGTTTTAACTGACCTTGGCTTTGGAATTTATTTCAAGCAAAAATGTATAGTCAAAATGGTTTGGGCGTCTAATAAGTACAAGCACTGTACCTTTCCTGCTGTGGAAACAGCAACCCATACCAGAATGACCATGTCACTTCAAATTAATAAAAAAACTGGAAAGACTTGTAGGGACTTGAATAATGGCCAAATTTACTCTAGAAAAAAAATATAAATAAAAACAAAAAAGATCTGCATTTTTGTGGGGTTAAGAATACTCTGAAACGTTGTAATCAAAAAATTTTTTTGGTTTTCTTTCACCCATGAAAATATATTTACAATCCCAGCATTCAAGTTATCTGCTGTATTTCATCTACTGTTCTACTGCTACCAATTCAAGCCAAGGCTACTGATACCTTATCTTTTTCCTTGGTTGTGAGTTGTTCCCTCTCCTTTTCCAGTTGTGATTGCTGTCAATCGTTCTCCTTTTCCTCTTTTTGAAATTCTATCCCAGCCTGTTTAAACTTCCACTCAGCATCCCATTTTTGTTGATGAGCCAAACTCTTGGCTTTCTGCTTTTGAACATCCATGGCCAGTTGAAAATCCCACTTTTTCTTTTCAAACTCAAGTTTTTTGGATTCAATTTGTGATTTGACTGTTTTTTGCAGGGGAAAGCAATGAGCATGATTTTGAAAGCAAGGATATTCAACCAATGGACCTACGTGCATGTTGCTTATCCATGATTTCTTCAAAGCCTGAAAAACCGCAAGTTTTTCTCCTCTTTTGATGAGTTTTGGGGTTGATATTGATGGAACTGGAGGCCTTTTGCGTACCCTTGGCAGAGGAGGTTTGAGTCTGAAATTTGTCACTATTGTTGGAAGGCAATGTGGGAGGCCCCATTATCTTGAGTTTTTGGCCATTCAGGAATGGATGAGCCTGTTTTTTTACAATATAAATCAGTTTGGATTAACCAGACAGAAGAGGAAAGAGCTTGGTTCCTTACTTGAATCAATGTTGAGGGTAATGGAGACTGAGGAGTATCTTTTTCAAGATCAGCAAGGTTGATGATATCTGCTTACCCAGGAAGAGAGCAATGAAAGGAAGGAGTGCAGGGTTCCAAGGTATGGTTTGAAACATCAATCAACATGGAAGTAGACATTTTTGGAGCTGATGGTGTTTGAATATCCTCCTTGGCATTGGATGGGGGCCACTCCAAGCCAAAGGTTTCTTCAGGATCACCATTGCTAGGCTGAGCATCCCCAGCCAAGTCTTCAGCGTTGACTGAATTGGATTTTGGGGCATCAAAAGCAGTGTAAGACTCCAAATGGTGCTAGGCTGTGGCAGTTCTGTGGAGGGGAAAGGTGCTGTTTAGGCTGCCCTCCTGAGGTTTACAAAAATATTTAAATGTAACCAAGATCAAAGTCCAGAACCTGGCAAATGAGGGACCAAAGAGTAAAGGATAAAGATGATAGTAGTCAGTAGCTGGGAAACAAAACTATCTGAGGCAAGATGATGCAGGGGAAAACTTGAATAGAAGAAGTCAAGGATTGTTCAGAGTTCAAAAGGGCAAGGGAATTGTAAGTAACAACGCCCACAAGCTAATAGCTCTGGTCGTCAGCAGAAGCTTAGGAAAGATCAACTCAATCCCAAACAACCTCCAGGTTCTCAATGAACCTGCCCAACTCTCCCCAATCAAGCGCTTTAAGGGTACCAGATAACTGTGGGTGGCTGCACAAGACAAAGCTAATTGTTTGATGAAGCTCTAGAAGCAAAACAATAACTGATTCAAACAAGAATAACCCAACACTTCTCAAGGGACTCAAGAGTAGCGTGGCGGAATTCAACTTCAAAAGAAATAAAGGGAGGTTTAACACTCCAGGTTTTAAGCTTAATAAAACCTCTTCAGTCAAACGTGACTGGTTCCAGAAAGATAATCAAAGAATGATCAGGACCAGTATGGTCGGATAAAGGGATCAGGAGTGGTGTAACACACTCAAGAATTCAATTAGTCAAATTCTTCTTCAACCAGCAAAGCTATTGGTTGGTGATAAGGATCAAGGATCAAAGGTTTGAGTATGGAGGCTCAAGGATCAAGGGGAAATCATGGATATACCCAGAATTAAGTCTCAGATAAAGGGGAATGAGACCCCACAGATGATTTACTTCAGGATGATAATGATGATGATTCGCCGGTAAGATACCATAAGATACCCCCCTCCCTCCCAAAAGGCAGGGGAGAGCCCCTCCTTATATGGGCAGGAGGCCCTGTCAGACTATGTGCAAGTGATTCTACAGATAGAGCGTATATATATATATATATATATTTTTTTTTTTTTTTTTTTTTTTTTTTTGGACTCAGGTGATCAGAAAAATAGATCACGCGGGCCAGTGGAAATCCGGCCTCCCTGACTGGGGTGGGATCTTTTCTCATCCCTTCACCTTTCTTGTGTCCATCCGCAGACGGGCGCGTGCGACGACACAAAGATCCCCCACCCCTCACCCAAAGGCGGAAGGGGTGGGGTTTGAGGAGGAGGGAACATTCAAGAACCAGATGGAGTGAGGAGGGTGATGAGTGTAGATCTGATGATGATGGTTGGGGGTGAGTCGTTTGAGGGTTGGTCAAGTGATATCAATTAGTGGATCATTGGATGGGATGAGTTGATGGGATGATGATGACCGACTAGCGGGATGCTGACGCGCAAGGGCCCCCAGAAATTTTTCTGGAATGATGGGCAGGGGGAGTACTGGATCAAAGGAGGAGGGTGTGGTTGTGGCGGTGTCTCCGTTGGGGATGTTGATGTGAGATGTGAGGGGTAGTGGGTACGGTAACCAGTTGATGGTTGATGGGGTTGTCAATAATAAGGCTGACTTGAAATTTAGAGGCAAGGTTCTCAACCCAGTTTGGGGGTCAAGGTTGCATTGGTCGACTCGGACGGTTGTCAGCCATCATTCAGGTGGTCTGTCTGCTAGTGTCAAGCAGATTCCCAGAGTGTCCTCACGATGGGCTCATACGGTTGATCACAAGTCAAATGTGGTGCCAAGTTGGTAGAGTTGTCTATCCGCTTGGGCTGGCTGCTGGGAATTGGGGATAAGGATGATTGCTGGGAAGGTTGCAAGAGAGGGCTGGGGGTGCAGTGGTGCGGAGGAAGATTGGGCCGAGCGGGTCTTGGCCCGCGCGTTTGGCCAAAAGGAAGGGGGGAACAAAGAGAGAAGGAATCAAACGCGGTGCCATTGAGACCAAGAGCGGCCTGTCCTAGACCACTGGGACAGAGGAATGCTTGGCAGGATGAGGAAATTGGAGGAGTGATAACAATACAAAAAAAAAATCCGTTTTTTTTTTTTTTTTTTTTTTTTTTTTTTTTTTTTGATGAATGACATCTATATAAAAAGAATCATAAAAAAAAATTTTTGAGTTTTCCGCATCTGGTCCAGGGTGCCCAGATTTGGTCACCACAGCGGCTAGAGGGGTGATATTGGCCTTCTTTCCAAAGATTCCATCCATTTGAATATAAAAGAACAAATGGAGTCCAACTTATCAACCACCAAGTTGATTCCCTAGGCTTTGTCAGAGTTGGTGATACCAAAGCCGGTGGAGATTGACATTGACTGGGCCTTTTTGTACTTGGCTTGATAATTCTTGAATAACTCCCTCATCTGTTTGGATGACAGATCCAGCCTACCTTTTGTTTTTTTCTTGAGCTCATTTTCCATCAGGAGATAACCATTGACCTTAGAGGATGGAGGTTGGCCAACATGTGTTTCATTTTCTGATCCAAAGCAGGCATCATAATTGGAGGGAATTTTGAGCGAGTTGACCAGGATGATGTGATCAGCTCTCTTGAGCTGACTTGAGCCCTTGGAAGCTGATGGGGGAGTATTTTTTTTGTGGAGTTCCTTGGCAATGTTTGCTTTGGTGTGTTAAACTTTTGTGTGGACTTGCGGTGGGAGGTTTGCTGAGGGGCCATTTGGAAAGAGTAAGGGAAATAAGGTGATGAGAGGGATAAAGTGACAAGCAAGATAAATTGATGAGAGATATGAAGTGATGAGAGAGATAAAGTGAAAAGAGCAATAAAACAATGATTGGATTCTTTGTATGAGGTTGGAGGTACAAGTTGTTGTTGGAGGTAGAGTGATGAGAGCAATGAAGCAATGAGAGCAATGAAGCAATGAGAGCAATGAAGAAATGAAGCAACGAGAGCAATAAAGTGGTGAGTGATCAAGTGATGAGGGTGATAAATTGATGAGAGTGATGATGAGAGTGGTGAATCTTTTGATGATGAGGCTGGAGGTAAAAAAAATTGTGATGAGTTTGGAGGTAGAAGGAGGTGGGAAGCCAGGGGTGGATGAGGTGGAAAGGTGGTGGAAGCCTTTAAATACTTTCTTTGAAAAAACCCACTTATTTCATGTTAACTTTGACACGTCTGATGTGAAATAAGTGGCTTTTTTTGATTTTTAATGGAGGGTTTGAAATGAAAAATTTGGGTTGAAACCCACCATTGAAAAATGGCGGGTTTGGTTAACTTTGATACGCCCTAATATTTCAAAAAGGAAACAAAAGGATCCAAAAATCCAATGAGAAAATTCAATTCTTCAAATTTTTGGGTTTTTGAAGGAATTTTTAAAGGCAAAAAATGACATCCAAAAATTCTGGAAAAACCATTCATAATATTTTCAGTATTTTTTTTGAATTTTGAAAAGCTTTTATCACCAAAACAAAAATGATGAAAAATGCAAATAAAAGGATCCAAAAGTCTAATGAGAAAATTGAATTTTATGATTTTTTAGGCTTTTTGAAGGGATTGTTTAAGGTCATATATAACCTCCAAAAAATATAAAAAAAAACTGAAATCTCCTTTGAATTTTTATAAACTTTTTGATAGCTTGATTCACCAAAAAGAATGAAATCAAAAGGAAATTAACAGGATCCAAATTTCCAATGAGACATTTGATTTTTTTGATTCTTTTGCTCTTTTGAAGGAACTGCTTGAGGTTAAAGGATACATCCAAGAAAATCTAAAAAAACATATTGGAAAGCTTTCAAAAGGTTGCTTTAAATATTTTTTAGCTGAAATAACCAAAAAAATAATCAAAATAACCAGAATAAGGATCCAAAAACGCATGGAAAAATTGGTTTTTGTGGAATTTTATATTTTTTTGATTAAATTTTGAAGGGGTTCTTATGCCTCCAAAATTAACAAATATTTTTTTGGCGGTTTTTTTAACCTTAGCTAAGAGGCTGGAGCTTCAGAAATCAAAAAAATAAATTCTTGAAAATATTGTGAAAAAAATTATTTTTCCATGTCCCAGCCAGGATGTGCAATGGCACCCAAACATAATCTTCCGTGAAATAAAGGATTGCGCTGGTGAGGAAAAAAAATTCCCTAAATAATAAATAATAAATGATAAATAATGGGAATTAATTTTCTCATCATCCCAATCCTTTAACTCAGAGAATTTTATGTCTGTGCGCAATTATGCACCTTTGCTGCTACATGGCCAAATACATTATTCCAAAGTTGTTTCAAGAATTCATTTTTTTTGAATTCTGAAGCATCAGTCCCATAGCTGGTGTTCAAAAACCACTGAAATAAATTATTTGTTATTCTAGGGGCATCAGAACCCCTCCAAAACTTTAATCAAAAAATTAAATAAATGCACAAAAACCAGTTTTTTGTTGGGTTTTTGGATCCTTATTTTTTTATATTGTAATTAACTTTTTTGGGTATTCCAGCTATAAGTAATTTCAAGCTATATTGGGCACAATTTGAGTTAAAAAAGTTATTCAGAGACTTGATAAGAGTGAAAAGAGTTTTTTGGAAGTATCTGGAGTGTTGAGTTGTTTTTATTGAGGATTGTTGATGGATGGCGAGTGTTTTGTGGTGTGGTTAGTATTGTGTGGTGTGGTGAGTGTTGTGTGATTATTGGAGTGGTTTGGTGTGCAGTGGAGTGGAGTGGATTGGAGTGGAGTGGTGTGGTGTGGTGTGGTGTGGTGTGGTGTGGTGTGGTGTGGTGTGGTGTGGTGTGGTGTGGTGTGGTGTGGTGTGGTGTGGTGTGGTGTGGTGTGGTGTGGTGTGGTGTGGTGTGGTGTGGTGTGGTGTGGTGTGGTGTGGTGTGGTGTGGTGTGGTGTGGTGTGGTGTGGTGTGTCTTGTTTTGGTGTGTTATGGTAGGGGTGGCATGGTATGGTGGTGGGGTGGTGTGGTGATGAGGGTATGGTGGGGGGTCAAAGAGGTCAAGGGGGTGGTTTATAGGATGATTGAAGCGTTTCAAGATGGTTGTAAGGCCCAGGAAAAAACCTTGATTCATATTCAATTTATGCATGCAAAAGGGCTCAAAGAAGGGTGCCACCACCCAAAAGGGGCTTATTATGATGCTTTTTTGTTTTGGATTTGAGGCACAAATAATGCCTCAAAAACCCCCAAAATATGTTTTCTTGGAAGCTTTAGAGGATCCCTTAAAATCTAAAGCTTTGAATATTCCAGATCATCATTATTTCTTTCATGAATAAAAATCAAAACAGGATAATTGAAGAGAGACCACCTTTTTCTTTTGAATAATGTTCATTTTCATATATAATTTGAGGGGTAAAAAATTTTAAAAGCAGTCAACAAAATTAGAAGGTGATTATTTTCATTCTATTGTAAAGGTCTTTCAAATAAAATCTGTGGAAATATTGATCCCAGATGTAAAAAAAAAAAACACTTCAATGGATGTTTCAATTTGAAGTGTTTTTATGTTGGATTCAATTCTTGAGGCCCAAGATACATACAAAAATTCTGAAGGAAATATTAAAAATCTCTTGAATATTTTTGTAAATTTATAAAAGTTTTATTCACCCAAAAAAAATCAAAAAGGCAAACAAAAGGATTCAAATTTCCAATGAGAAAATTGAATTTTTTGAATTGTTTGGTTTTTTGAAGGAATTTCTTCAGGTAAAATGATACACCCAAAAAGTATTAAAGAAATATTAGAATTCTCTTTTGAGGTTGTTTTAAAATTTTGAAAGCTTCAATCACAAAATAAACTTAAATCAAAAGGAAAATAAAAGGATTCAAACTTCCAACGAGAAATTTGGTTCACTTTTGATTTTTTTTGTTTTTTGAAAGAATCCTTGAAGGCAGAAGGATAGATTCAAAAAATCTGAAAAAATTTTTGAAATCTCTATCAATATTTCTTGAAAATTTCTATAGCTGAAATAAACAAAAAAAAATCAATTGAATAGCCAAAATAAGGATCCAAAAACCCATTCAAAAATTGGTTTTGCCATATTTTTTTAATTTTTTGATTATATTTTTGGAGGGGTTCTAATTCCCCCAAAATTACCAATAATTTATTTTGAGGTTGTATGAAATCCAGGTACAGGAGTGTGGCTTCAGAATAAAAAAAATTATTTCTTTAAAAGACCGTGAAATAAAGTTTTTGTCCATGTAGCAGAAAAGGCATGCAATGGTGAGCAGACATAAAATTCTGTGATTTAAATGATTGGGGGCGTGGATAAATTAATTCCCTAAATAATAAATATTAGAGGGTATTATATTTTTCACACCCCCCATCCTTGATTTTGCACAGTTTTGATGTTGCCACATCATCCTGCAATATCAGCAATCCACACGGTAATCCTTGATTTCACCTTGTCTGGCAGGGTGGTCAAAAAAAATATATAGGTGCCTGGACAGGCATCTAAAATCTCTTTCAAAAAAAGACTATAATTTTTTTCCAAGTTAATGGAATTCAAAATCACCCTCAAACAATAGAAGAAAAACTGCTTCACGTCTCAAATATTTTCACATTTTCCTTTTTTTTATGACTTTGGGAAATCTGAGGAAAAAGAAAGTTTTTAAATATGACTGGAAATTCAAATATGATTTCTTGGGATTGCAAGTACTTCATTCTCCCGTCAGAAAATTGGATTAACATTAAAAATAAAACATTTTTTCATTTTTTTCCCCTTATGTTTCCAAAAATTCTTCCAAATTTTGAGATTTCAGTCTTTTAGTGGGCATTGAAAAGCGCACAAGTAGGATATGTGAGGATTTTTTTTAGCTTTCATTTTCCCAAATAATTCACAATTAAAAACACAAAAGTGGTATTTTTTGCTCTGAATCATTGATTCAATAATCAATATATTATAAATAAAACTAGTGTATAATTTCCCCCAAATTTGGGAAGAAAGCCTTTTGCATGGTTCTTTGCCTAGTGCAGTATTGACTTTGCCCAATGTCAATGCAACAGGTTCATATACAAAAACATTAGTAAATGAATACAGACCCAAGGACCTTAATGCCAGGTGAGGGTCTGAAGATTTTCAATCTTTTTATATTTATAGATTTGAAAAATTCAACAAAAAAACAAAAAAACAATGAAAGCAATATCAATTTTTAATCCTTTCTTTCTTTGATGTGTAGATTCTTTAGGAGGAACCCAAATCTATAAACCTATTTCCAAGTTATTATGAATCAAATATTCCCATTTTTTTGATTCCTTGCTAGCAAAAGCCTTCCAAAGGCAATCTAATTGGAGAGCTGGCCACAGTTCAGAATTATAGTGGAAAGAACCTATGTGCTGAAAATCTTCCAAAATAATTAAACATATGGGAGAAGTTTGATAATTGACAGTTGGATGGAAATCAAGGGGCAAATAAGTTGATGGCATCAACTTAGATAAAATTACTACTGTCCTTTTGTATTTATCTGAACCAGCAAGAAACCATGGAAAGAGATTTACATCCAGTAACTCTGAGGAGCAGTTCCAGAAGTGTGGTTAAGATGTTTTCTTGCTTTGTCAAAATCTTCATCCCAGACTTGATCCATGAAATATTCATCTTTGAAGAGAGAGTTTGATTCCATTTCCTTGATGATTTCATGATGTGTTGAACTCCAATATTCATATTTGCGTCCCAAATTAACTGCTACTGATCTAAACCTAAGTTTCACCTCACCTGTCACATCTTGAACATGTGACATTTGTTTCATGGCTGCCTTTGGGAAAATCAAATTTTTGTATGGATACTAAGAAAAAAAAGATTAATATTATTTGAAATGAAATGAAAAAAATAATTCATACTTACCTCATCAATATTCACCACTTCAAAATTATCAGAAGATGAAAAGAAAATGCTGTGAACTTGAATATCATCATCAAAAAAAAGGACACATTAATAAATGAACCATAAAGCAAGATTCTTTTGAAAATTTATTCACCTTTTCAGTTTCAGAAGCTGTAGGTGTGGGAGCAAAGATTTGATTGCCTGGAGGCCTATAAGCATTGGCATCTGCATTTTCTTGTTTTTTTTCTGTTGATCCTCTTCAAATCTTCAGGAATAAAAATATGGGCAACAAATCTCTTATTGATGATGGTTCCTGACCTCTGATTGACAAAGGAAAACATGAAAATGAATGGAAACTAGAAAAACTATCCTGGTCCCCCCCAAAAAGAAATATTACTAAATGTTGTTATTAAATCAAATTCTTCAAGATCTGGTAGCTCTTATCCACTCAATTCCTCTTCTTTTATAAATTCATCCTGTTCAGAATGAAATTCTAGCCTAATTACAAATAAAATAAATAAATGAAAAAATAATGATTGAAAAAAAATCACCTCTTCCTCTCATTCCAGTTTCTTTTTTCTATTTTCCTTTTTATGTTCTTCCTTTCCTTTCCTTCTCCTCAGATTCTTTAATTAGTGAAAACCAATTTCAAACCATATTCTTTTAAAATCAATCCAAAAGAAATAGAGAGAAAAAACAGAAAAAGGAAAAACTAAACATTTCTTTAACCATTTGGTGCGTCCTTGGTCTTCCTCTGCTCTTATTTCCTTCAACATAATTCAAACCCAGATGGATCCCTCTTAGAGGAATTCTGAGAAACATTTTTGCGTTTATTGAGGTCCCTTTGGTTCTCCCACAAATTTTCCTTTCTAAATTTGATTGGGGTTCCCAAAGGAGATTCAGTTGATACTTTGCTTGCAACAGTTTCATCATTTCTCCATGTTAAAAATAGTGTTCTCATGGATGCAATTTAAGGAATTCTCAAAAGAGTTGATTCTGAAACCAATGCATGCTGGTTGGTTGGGAATTTTATTCATCAGATGATTGAGATTGTTGGCATAATTCATTCTCATAAATCTATGAATAATTCCAAAATAAAACAAAAAAAATCAGAAATCAATTTTGGAATTTTTTTTCTTCAAAAAAATAAAACACTGAAATAGGAGCTTTGAGATCCACTGGGGATGAAAATTCTCAAGAAAAAATTGATGTTTATTGAGATTTGCCTTTGTCACTTTGTTTAAACAAGGAATTCCCGTAAAAGAAGAATAATCAAAATCGGCAAAGGTGGTTGATTTTTCTGCTGAAATTTGAAAGGAAGTCACTCTCTTGAGAGCATAGTGGCTGATTTTTCCTGAGAGGTGTTCAACACAATATGGAAGACCAATCAATTTACTGATCTTAAAGTCTTTCTGAGAGCTTTGAATTTTTGTTTCATGAATTTTCATTGAAATTGAATGATATATTTGGTGAACTACATTAGAAAAGGAGCCAGAAGAAGTTGTAATAAATCTTTTGACATAAGATTGAAGCCCTCATATTCTATATGTGCTGTTATTCCCAAAAATTCAGGTTTGTTTTTGCAGCATATGAAACAATTTTTTTTTAAAGGAAGCAAGTTTTCAATATGGTAGCCGTAAGTGAAGGGATTCCAGAATAGAGTGAGTTTGGTAAAATTTTCTTGATATGAATTTCCAGATTTTTATTTGACCAAAATATTCCAGTGTTTTCCAAATATCATCCATGACTCTTCAGATTTAAAGTGTTTTCTACAATTTGTTTTGAATTTTTTTGTATATATGCCAGACACAGAGTAAATGATGAGAGTTAGGATATACAGTTTCAATGGAGTGACTCAGGTCATGCTCATTATTGGTCACAATGACTTTAGGTTCTTCATGTTATAATTTTTTATGAATTTGAGTTTTATCCAATAGATAATCTTCCTTTTTTTTCTTGGGAAAGGAAACAGAAACAACAGAGAAGTTTCAAGTATGATTGTTGACCCAAAAAATTTGAAGAAGAGGCATGGAAAATTTGTTGGTTTCATTGGTACAGTCCAAAATTAATACTGATGGAAAAAGCTTGAGAAATTTTATAGAATCAGGGTGAGAAATGAATAAAAAACTAATGTTACCATTTTGATTATTGATTTCATATGTAAAAGATGAGTTTCTCAATTCCATTATAGAAGCTCCAATGGGTGATTTTCCTTCCAGTTTTTCTTTTTTAATTCTTCATATTTTGTAATAGGTTGTACTGAGGTTTTTTGAATGGGAGAATCAGAATACTGCAATGATGAATTGAGGATTTTGAGGGTAGGAACCCCAGCTTTGGTTGAAGATCTGACCATATTGTCTTTAGACCCCTTAATCATTCTATGAAATGGTTGGGTGGAGCAATCATTTTATACAGGGTGATTGCAATCAGGGAATTGTATTTTTATTTCCCAAAGCCCAGACCTCTTGTAAAAGCTTCCAGAGAATTGGAAATGACAGTTTTTTTTTCTATTTTATGAGTCTTTTTTTATCCAAATTGGGTGTATATTCCCTGGATTTGTCACATTGGTAAATATATCTTTACTGCTTAGCATTTGAGACTTTGGTGAAAATGGCATATCCATGAGACTTAGCCCACTCTTGAACAGCATTGAGAAATTCTGCCTTTGAATGATGTGATAATTCAGGTGGAGGACCCAAAGTGGTGTAATCATGGGGGTTATATAAATCAGTTGAAGAAGAAAAAGAGGCAAATAGAGGAGCAAAATAAGCAGCAGCAGAGGCAGATAGTAAAAGTGGGTTGATATGTTGTTGAGACATTTTTTGATTTTGAGATTTTTTTTATGAAGAATTTTGAGTTTTGAATAGATTATACATAGGGGAATTATTAAGAATTTGAGAGAAAGGAAGATTTCAGGGACTTGAGATTTGAGGTCAAAAAGTTTTTTTTGTTAGTTTTTGATGTTGGATTTATTTGTTCATTATTTGAAAAGAAATTCAAAAAAATTGAGAAAATGATGCTGATGAGTGATTTTTTATGATTTTTGATTGGAGTTTTGGATTCAGGGGGGCTGATTTAGTGGTTTTTCAGTGTTGAATTCAATTTTTTGTGTTGTTTTGAGTATTGATGTGTGATTGGTTGATTGGTGTTGATTTGTGATGATTGGTGATAGTGGTGGTAATTAGCATGGTGTGGAGTGGAATCTGGATGTTTAAAGGTACCTTTTTGGTTAAGGAGAGGATTGGACCGCCCCAAGAGGCAAGTAGTATGCAGGAAATCATCAAAAATAATATTGAATATCAGATCATTTGGATAGAAGAGCCCAAAAATGCGGACCAACTCCAAAAAGGGGTCTAAAAATGGTGATTTGAGGTTAGACATTTGAGGGATAAATCAAGGTCCAAAAAAAACGAATCAAATATTTTTTTTGTTTTATTTGAAGTGCCTTTCAAAACTATAAACTCAGATTTTCCATAAAATCAATCAAAATAGTATCAGAAATGGCTTCAAACCGCACCCCAAAACAGATGTCACGACTGCCCCTGGCATGCAAGGGGCTGAAGGCACAGGAACTACTACTCATAGAGCTCAAGGATGAATTTCTGTAATTGAAATGAAGGAGATGAAAGGAGGAGTACAAGTGATGAGAAGAGGAAGGATGAGAAGAGAAGTCCAGGAGGTTGTTGTTGAAGATAGATTTGTTGAATCCTATAAGAGTATAACCAGGAAGGGACAAGGTGATATGAGTTAAGCAGGCTGTTTGAAGGTTTTCTTGAGCTGAGATGAAACCTACTGGAAGAGGGACTAACCAGTAAGAAGTAGTATACTAATTCCTTGGGGGGAATTAGTCCATGAGGGAAGGAGAGGCCAGTATATGTGAGAGCTGAGAAGGAGGCCTTGAGGGATGAGTGGCTGGTGTTGCAGGTTGTAGTTCCCATGGTATTAAATGTTGAATGATTGGGCTGGAGGCTGTAGTTGACTGATTGGGTGATGGGCCTATCCAGGAAGGTTTGACATTTACTGATCTGGAGTCCTGGGAGTATGGGCTGAACAGACAGTGGGAAGTATGTACTATCTATGTACTAAGTGTAATATGTACCAACTCATATACCAATTGGGTTGAGGAGAGATGGAGGATGTACCAAGCCATGGAGGGAGGGAGAGATCCTGAGAAGGTTGACTGAATCACATGACACAGTGGTGAGTTTTACATGGACATAGAGCTTATACCATACAGGGAGAGGTTGAAGCTGGTGGAAGAGGTTTAATTGGTTTAATTGAAGGAGTTTCAGAACTGGAGTTATGACAGTACCCCCCCCCCCCCCTCCTGAAAGGGGAGGGGCAGCTCCTGATGCCCAAAGAAGGATGTGATGGAGGTGAAGATTGAGGTCTGCTGTACTTGCTGGTTGGAAGCTGGCAAGCTTGGAAGCAAGGTTTAATAGCTTGGAGCATGTGAAGTATTGCACAGGGTCTGGGACTTGAATTCTGAGGCTAGAATGGGAGTTGGAAAGGTTGAAGTTTGAAGTTGGGCAAGTTTGAAGTTCCAAGTTTGACAAGTTTGACTGGTTCAACTTTGACATTTTGACTTTGAAGTTTGACTGCTTTGACTGCTTTGACTTTGAAGTTTGACTGCTTCAACTTTGAAGTTTGACTGCTTTGAATTCAAAGTTTGACTGCTTTGACTTTGAAGTTTTACTGCTTCCACTTTGAAGTTTGACTGCTTTGAATTTGAGGTTTGAAATTTTTGACACGTGTTGAAGCAGGATTGAGGGGTATTCTTCCTTGTACTGGGACAATGATGAGAGTGCTCCTGGAGAGCTTGGAGGAGGGACATGGATGTGGAGGAATGTGAAGAAAATGAAAAACATAAAGGAAGAGGAGTAGAGAAGGAAGAGTGAAGAAGCAGAAGGAGGAGTTATGGAAGTGATAAAGTTTGGTGTGGAATGTAAGAGAGAAGGAAAGGAGGAGTATCTGGAAGATTTTTGAAGGGGTTGGAAGTATTTGAGCTGAATTCTTATTGGAAGATTATGGTGGGTTGAAGACTGGTTGAAGTACTGATGGTGATGAAGGTCCAGAGTTGAATTTGGAGGTTGTCCAGGAATGGTTTGTGTGGATGGTTGAAGATAAAAATGAGGTGATTTCCTGATTTGACAATTGGTGATTGGAAGGAATAAGGAAGATAAGGGATGGAAATGGGAGTGATAGATGGACTGATTTTGGGTGTTGGTTCCCAGAAGGTTGGTGAGATTGAGGATGGATGGAGGAATGAATTGATCAGGTTTTTGGATTTTGAAGCATGAGTACCTAATTTTTCCAAAATAAGAAAATGTTCCCAACCAACGCTCAAAGAGCTATCTTGGAAGGTCTTTCAGCAGTGATTTTTTTTCAGATAGTTGTACTTAATTCCCAGGATGGATTCCTTTTGGAATTCAGTTTCTATTAAGGTAAGAATAGTTCTTATACTTATCCATAGGCTGTTTTCATCTTGATCAAGGATTTTGGTTGATTGAAGGAGTATTTCTAGATTTAGTTTGTCAGCATGTTGGGTATACCAACTTTAACCATGAGCATGAGTGAGCAGCTGTAGGAATCTGCAGAATGTTTATTCACTCCATCCTCTTTCTTCAATCTTTTAATAATATCTTTGAGTAACTTGTTAGCTTGTTAATTTATGATCAATTCACACAGTTGAGCTTCAAGAATTTTTAAAGAGAGGTAAAAAATTTCAGAAGTTTCAAATTCATCAGGATTCTGTTCAGAGTAAGCGTTCCCCCGTCTGGAAACACGTTGTCCCAATGTGACAGGAGGCCAGGTGGATTCAATGAAGAACTTCAAAAGACTGTAAGTGAGTGTTGAAGAAGGAAAGGAGTTTCATGAAATACCCTTTTCTTCTGATGAGAGCTGTGGAAGAAATGGAAATACTTTCAGAGAAGAAAGATCAGTTAGGAAATCAAATGCCTGTGATGCTTAAGGGGTAAGCACCCTGAGATCAGTTTTGGTGAGGATGGTAGAACCTAAGAAGACATTCATTGAAATTCATTGGAGTAATTGGGTGAATGCTCTCCTTTATAACAGCGTCAGGTTTGAAAAAATCAACACATAATTGTAAACCACTATCCTTCTTCTTGAAAAGAAAAAAGGACAGGTGCTCCAGTGCTTGAAGTGCTGGGGCTGGATGAAATCTTTCTCTACATTCTCTGCTATGTAGGCTTGTGGGGTTGAACTTTAATTTTGAGGTGGTGAATAGAAAAATCCAACTGGAGACAATGGACCTTCCAGTTAAATGTGGTCATTGTAAGCGCGGTGAAAAGGATGTTGATCTACTTTGACCTTGGAGAGAAAATCTAGGAAAAAATGGTAATCAGCAGTAACTTTTTTTAACACCATTTCTGATTCTTCAGGGACTTCATCAGTAACAAATAGAAACATCAGAAGAAGTAACCAATTTCATTTTATGCAAGGATGAATTCAATATACCTTCCTCCTGTGAAAAACAAAGGATCAAAGAATATCCAAGCAAGTGGAAAGAGTGTTGAACTCAAAGGGAATTAGAAGTTGTGTTGGGGAATTGCAAAAGGTTCTGAAGTTAGGGGAAATGCATTGGGCTGCAGCACCAAAGGCAGAGTTGAGGGAAGGAAAGCTGTAGGCAGTGTATCCAGGTTGAGTTCAACAGGATCAGAGGAAAGGTGAGTGGTTATTTGGTGTCTTGAGGTGATCAGCCCCATCTTCCAAGTTTGCCTCTGGATTCCAGTGATGAAGACAGTTGATTCCCAGGGTGGTGTATTCAGGGAATGGTTCATTGACTTGAAGGAGTTCCCATTCAAAGCTAGGAAAGGAAGTTAGTAAAACAATTTGGGAAGTAGATTGAATGGGCTGGGATTTGAAAAGATGAATATGCTTGCCCAGAAGGAAAGGGGTGTAAGGTCTAGATACTTTTGAACCATTGAATTGACCATGACAGATTGATTTGTGTTGGATTTCTGAAGAGGAGGAAAATGATTTAACAAATTTAAGTGGGCTACGCCAGAAAAAGGTTAGTTGAAAGGACAAGAGCGCAAGAATGAGAGAAATAAAAAGAAAACAAACATCATGGAACTGGAAAAGACACAATCAAAAGAAATTTCAAGAAAAAAAGAAGAATCTTGAGAGTTTTGAGGGTCTAATTAATTTGAGGAATTCAGTTGATTGGAGTGGTAGGGCCGGTTGGTTGACTTGAGCGTAGGAGGGCTTGAGTTGGACTTATGGCTGAATAGAGAGGAGATGATTTGTCTTACCAGACAGATTTAGAGACCAAGTGGGGATTAGAAGAGTTCAAGATGGTGGTTGCAAGATCGGAGGCAGATCAGAAGATGGAATGAAAGGAAAAAAAGAAGAATGAAATAAGAAGAAACATGAAAGAAAAAAAGAGTTGTCAATCAGGAAGAGGAGAAGCAGAATCATTGGATGAGACAGAGTAGTCAAACATTACAACAAGGGGGAGAGGTTTCAACCAAGGTGGAAACTGGTGTGACATTCTTGTGATACTTCCAGAGGAAAGAAGAGTGCATGGGAGAGAAAACAGAGACAGGAAATACAGGAAATTATTTTACACCCCCTGTGGCTGGTAAGACTGAAGCTGTTGAAGAGGAAGAGTTTGGACTAATTAGGCTGAGAAGGAAATGAAGAGAAGAAAGAGGGAGAGCATTGGTGAGACCGTCAGCTCTCATGTCTGTAGCAGGAACTAGTTTAATGATGAGATTTCTTAGTTCAAGCTCCTCTCAAAGAGCTTTTGTTTTGATATCTATATGCCTAGTTTTAGAGTTTCAAGCAAAACTTTTGATTTTGTTGTCTAAACCTTTGTTGTTGATGAAATGGGTACTCAGTTCTACTTTATTTTTCTAGAGTTTGGATACAAGATTTCTCATCCAGATGGCTTCCAAGAAGGAACTGACCAATGGATTGAGTTTGGCCTTGGTAGTTGAGTGTGTTACATTGCACTTCTGGTAGCTGATCCACAAGATGAGAGAGCCAAATAAAAGCGCTAGATTGTCTGATTGTGATTGTCAAGTCTCCAAGTCGTCACTCCACGTGGCATCACTGAAGAACTGAATTTGAGTGTTGTTGTGGTGGATTTGGAGGGTAATTTTGAGGCTTTTGGTTGCTTTGAGGTATTTCCAGCATTGTTTAACTTCTTTTACAATGGCTCAAGCAATGCTTCTCACAGAATGTTGCTAGGCTGGAGAAAGAAAAGCTGAAATCAGGGAAAGTAAGGCAAGCAATATAGTTCATCAGAAATACTGCCAAAAAAATAGTGGATGTTTAGTGATTTGAATTCCTTGTGGTCTTCATCCAAGGCAGCAGCCAGGTTTCCATTGACAGTAAGAGGAATAGATGAAGGATTGCAGTTGGTTAGGTGAAGTTCTTCCCCTCTGTGATCAATTTGTTTGGGCTGAGACAGAAGTATTTTATTATTTACTTGTTTTTATTTCATTCCAAGGATTGTATTGGGCTCATGATGACTGGAATTTGGAAACCTGTTGAGAAAATTTCCTTTGAAACCATTTACGGACCCAACTAAGATAAGATCTTTGACATGGAAAAACAAGACTGAGTTGCTGGTCAAATGTATGTACAGGCAGGGATTGGAGATTGATTCATGAAATCCTTGTTCTCTGATCCAAGCAGTAAGATTCTGGAACCAATTAAGGGGAGCTTGTTTAAGACCATACAGCAATTTCTTTAGGATGGGATATTTGGACTTTATTTTGGAACCTTTTGGTTGTTTTATGATTACTGTGTTGGATAGCGGAGCGTGTAGAAACGCACTTTTGACATCAAACTGCTTGATGGGTAGTGAGTGGTATAATCCAAAGAGTAGGGTGATTTGTAGAGACGCAGCCTTGCCTGTGGGAGAAAAAGTGTCTTTGTAGTCTAAGCCATAGATTTGGTCAAAGCCTTGGAGGCACAAGCGACTCTTGTAAATGAGAGGATCTACGTGACAATTGTCCTTGAGACAATAAACCCAAGTGGTGTTGAGCGGATTCAAGGGTTCAGGGCCATTATAGTCATCCCATACAGCAAGATTTTCAATACTGTCCAACTTGCAGTCCATAGAAGTGACCCACTCAGATGATTCAGGAAATTTTATTCCTTTTTTTTTTAGGACTTGGGAAAAAAGTAATTGCAATATCCGTATTGTTGAGGAGGTTTGAGAGAGGAGCGGTCTTGGAGTGAGTATGGAGGAATAAGTTGAGTCACTAGTTCTTCAGAATATTTGGAGTTTTAATCAGGGTTAGAGTTGTAAATCTGATCAGAGGGAGCCAGTGAAGCAAGAAGGGAAGGTTTGGAGGAGGAAGAGTTGCTTTGGACATGAGAATCAGGGGAAGGAGTAGAAGGGAGAAGAAATAGAGGGTTGTTGTCTAGCTTGACTTGAAGAGAATAATCAATAGCAGAAGAAAAAAAGGGAGCTGGAGCCTTAGGTGAAGAGTCTTTTTTGATAATCTTAACATTTTTTGAGGAGATGATCAAAGAGTCAGGTTTAAGAATGGGATACAATAAGAATTCTGTGTTGAAACCCACAAGGGTTCCAGTGAGACCCCAATCCTTAAACTTTTCACCTCAAACTATTCTATTTTTGAGATAGGCAACTTGAGAGCCTATAGGATGAAAGAAACTAAGGGGAAGAGATTTGTTATTAAAACTTAGATACGGAGAAGGAGAGTGAGCAGATTTAGGAACTTGGTTTAAGGTAAGACAAGCGGCTTTAGCTATTTCAGCCCACATATTAAGAGGAAGTTTAGAACTTTGAAGAATTGCACGGATGGATTCTGTGATGGTTGGGTTGGCTCTCTCAAATTTTCTGTTGTGTTTGTGGTGGTAAGGCTTGGTGACAAGATGACAGATGGAGTTTTATTGAAAGAACTCCTTGAGATCATTTGACAAAAATTCCCCTCCTCCTTCAGTGCATATAACAGCAGGGAAACAGTTTTGTTTTTGTTTTTCATAATTGAGAATTCATTTTAGTTGAAAGCTTGCGAATTCATTTTATTTGAAAGCTTGCGTTGGATTTATGTTGAAGAGGAATTGCAGAGACGTAACCATTAAAATTGTTGATTATGGACATGATAAAATTCATGTCATTTTGAGAAGAGGGAGTAATGGGACCAATTAGATTGACATGGATTGGTTCAAAAGGTTGAGAGGAAGGGGTTGAAGTGTTCTTGAAAGATGATTTAGTAAGTTTTGAGAAAACACAGTGATTGAATTGAAATTCTGACAGAAGTTTAGGCGGAACGTCTGGAAAGAGGTGCTTAAGGGACTAAGGGCTGGCATGTCCAAAGAATTGATGGATATATTTTAGCTTTTCCATGCTGTATTCTTTGAGTGTTAAGTGGCTGAGTTTGTGGTTTTTTCCAAATAGAGAAGGAGGATTGAGTATGAAGAGATTTTCTTTCATAAAGCCCAAGAAGATGAGGATAGAATTGGAAAAGAGTTGTAATTGATTTCCTTTTGAATTAAGGTAACACTTTTTTTGAGAGATGAGTTCCCCTGGGCTGATTATGTTAAAATGTGGATGCACTCAGGTAATGTGCATAGGAGTGTGTAATCCAAATGGGATGCAAAAATGGGCCTCCACGGCCCATTGGACATCAGGTGTGCCACGTGGGCCTATGTAAGTGTTATTAGTTTTGGGCATTTGGGTGCCAAAACACGTTTTTATGGTCTTTTGGGAAAAGGGCCCTCACGGGCCCGCCAGGGTGGATGGGCCACCCAAGCCAGATGGGCTTATTTGGGCATAAAAGGGCCCAAGCTTTATTATGGACATACTTGGCCAGACGGGCTGGCCTGCCAAAGTATGTAATTCTTGCAATTCGGGCTTGGGGCGCCCATTGGGGCCGCCGCCCCTGTTGTGGCCCGCTAGGGGCTGCCTCTTGTGTCACGGCCCGCTCGGGGCCGCTGCCCGCGTCGCAGCCTGTTTGGGGCGGCCTGTGTTCCTTGGTATGGCCCACGTGGGGCCCAACGGCCCGCGCGGGGCTGTCGCGTCGCCAAGGGATCCCGCGCAGGCCCGGCTGGTTGCGCATGGTGACCAGCGCCGCGGAGCCAGGGCTTGCAGCCCTGGCTTGCTCCCCCTCCCCTCGCTCGCCGTTGCAAGGGGGATGGGGGCGAGCTGGCTGGGTTGAACCAGCCAGCGACCAACCGCGACAGCGCGGTTGGTCAGGGCAGGGGGGACCTGACCACCCCCTTGCCCAAGGAGGTGGCAGCACCGGCCGCAAGAGTAGCAACTGGCAGGTGGGGGGGGAATTCATCACCCCTCCACCATTGATTGTGTGAAGCAACCAAGCAAAGGGGCGCTCTCCCCCCCCCTTTACCAAGGGGGAGGAGTGATGGGCCTGGGGGGACCTGATCACCTCCCAGGCCAATTTTCTTGACAACGCCCTGGGGGTATTGACCCCCAGGGCCCCTGGTGAGGGGATTTGACCGCCCCCAGCAGGGATTTGAGAGAAAGAGGGGGGGACAGCATGTCCGCTGGTCACCCCCCCCCATGTGAGTCTGAGACCGGACCCAGGTGTGCCCTGGGTCCCACCTGGCCCATTTGAGCGGCCAGGGGCTGGCTGCATGAGGCAACCAGCCCGTAAACAAGGTAATGAGTTCATCATGGCTGGTTGTAATGGACAACCAGCCAAGGGGATTGAACAGTTAAGGGGCTGGTTCAGCCCCATTGAGGTGGAAACACCAGAAATAACCGGAATAGGCTGGTTGTAAGGGTACAGGGACTGATGCCATGTGGGCTGATGTAGTCCAAACTAAGTAACAAGGCCAGTAGAGCATGTAGAGCTCTTTTGGGGCGGGAAATTTGCCTTTTGGCTTGTTGTATCATGGGCTCACAAGAGGCCAATCTTTTGTACTTAAGGAGCTCTTCTCCCTGCTGTTTTCCATCCATTCATTCATCATTCCAATCAAATTCATCCAACATATTGCCCCATTGTGAGAGCCCCATTAGCCAATATTGACACCCAGTGTCCAGCATTTCTTTTGCTTTAAATACTGCTCATTTGCCTAAGCTAATTGCTGGCCATAATTCTAACACATTATCAGTACCATCAGCATCATTATTTCCAAGCAAGATAGACCCTTATACCTTACTTTGGAGAACCTCAAGGACCTCAAGTTTTCCAAGAAGATGTCTTATATCCCAGAGTCCAGCTCCACCAAGTTAGTTTTGAATAGTCAGAACTATAATGCTTGGGCTGTCCTTATGGACAGTGAGTTGGATAACATCTGTTGTGGGTATATTATGAAAGGAGATGATACTTTGATCAGTTCAGAGGTGGAGAAGAAGGCCTATCATCTTATTCTTAGACACTTGGATGAGCATCATGTAACATGGGTTGCTGATACTCTGTTGGAGGAACAGAAGAGGAAGGGGGGTGTTTTATGGAAAATGCTCACGTCAAAGTATGCTGGTGACTCTGTTCATCAAAAGGGGATTGCTTTCAATAGATTTTTTAAGTTGAAATTTGGCAACTGTAAACAATTTGTGGGGGAAGCTAGATCTAGTATTGCTAAGTTCAAGTCATCTGGGCTGAACATGGATCCTGAGTGTTTGTCACTCTTAATTCTTCAAAAGCTGCCAAAAGAATATGAGTCCTTGGTCAGGATCATATCTCAGTTGGATCCCCTTCCAGGAGAAGAGGATGTGCTTAGAAGAATTGAAAAGGATGATCTTCAATTCAAGATGAAGGAGAGCACAGGAACTGCTCTGGTGGGCAAGACAGGAAAATCTGGGAAGAAGGCAAAGGCCAAAAAGGATTTATCAAAGGTCTTGTGCTATAATTTTCAGAGGAAGGGGAACTATGCAAAGGATTGCAAGGAGGCCAAGAAGAGGAAGAAATCTGAGGAAAGTGAAAAGGAAGACAAAGAGGTCAACCTTGCCATGGAAAATGTTGCTATGGTGGAAATGGATGCTTCAATGGAACAAGCTGTTGTGGAACAAGTCCCCAACAAGAAGGCTAAAATCAAAGAGGATCAAGAGATGGACTTGATTGATTATGAAGTATGTAATCTTAACCTTGAAAATGAGAAATTATCAGTGGCTGATAATTCTTCATTCCTTACAGGAGGATTGTTGAAGGAGGACGTTCTTGTTTTGATTGATTCTGGTTGTACAGACCACATGTTTTTTGAGCCAAATTTGTTTTCAAATATTAGAGATTTTGATGGTGTTGTAAATATTGGCCAAAAAGGAAGAACAATCCAGATTAAGGGGATTGGAAAAGTTATTCTTGCAAATCACATGGGTTTCAAAATAATTTTTGAGAAAGCGTTCTATGTACCAGATTTGCCTTATAACCTTGTGTCTCTTGGAGTGCTCTGGAAAAAGGGTTTCCAGATTTGTTATCTTAAAGAAGATAAGTTTGTTATTGATTTGAATGGGAGAACTATCCTGAGTGGACAATTTTGTAATAATTTTCTTTGTGCTGACTAGTTCAAGATTTCAGCTCTGAGCACTGTTGCTCACAATAGAAGTGGCCATAAGGTAAAGGACAGCAACTGTGAGAGTTGTACCTTAGGGGCCAAGACCAAGAATGTGTTCTCAAAGAGTAGAGACCACACAGAAGTTCCTAGAGAGGAATTCTCCATTGATTTTGCAGGGCCATTTTCACCAGTGTCTCTTGGAGGGGCAAGATACTTCATCAATTTGGTTGATACAGCAACTAATTTTGTTTGGGTAAAACCAATAAGATCAAAGGATCAAACCACAGAGGAGGTTTCAGTAATCTTCAAAGTATGGAAACAGAATGTTTTGGTGAGGGAGATCAAGAGGTTTATTAATGATGGAGGGGGTGAGTTTGTGAGTAAAGATTTTGAGAAACTATTGAATGATTATGGTATCACTCATATAGTTACTACTGCTAGTACTCCACAAAACAATGGAATAGTTGAGAGGATGAATAGGACTTTATTGGACAAATTCAGAACTATTATGGCTCAATCTAGTCTACCAAAGTTTTTATGGGCTGAGTTGGTGTGCACAGTGTTTCTGTTGCACAATATTCTGAGTTTCAATGGGAAGTGTCCTCATTATCAGTTTTGGAAGTTGTACCCGAAAACATCACACCTAAGAACAATTGGTTGCTTGGTATATTATAGTGTGCACCATAATGAGCTGTTTGGAAAGTTGGATCCTAGAGCCAGAACAGGGGCACTTGTGGGCTATGACTTAATAAGTAAGTCATACAGGATTTATTGTCCAGGGACAAGAAAGGTTATCCGTAGTAGGGATGTAAAATTTGAAGAAAGTACCTTTCCGCTAAAAAGGGGTGAACCTAGTGCTGTTAAGGAATCACAGCAGGAAATAGAATTGGAGCCTATTTCCCCATCAGAGGCTGGAGAGAATATCATTAGTGATGATATTGAGGTGGCAGACGTGCCACAGGAGGGTTCAGTACCAACTTCAGGGGAGTCTGTGGAATCAGAACCTGATGAGCCTCCACCTCCAGTTAGAAGGAGTGGAAGGATGAGAATGCCTGTTGATAGGTATGGGGAATGGAAGTCCCATTATGCTTCTGCGGAATATGAGGAAGATACACTTCAGGAACAGTGTATGCTTAATGAGATTCTACAGTTGAGTTCAGAAATGGGTAATAGAGTTAACCCAAATAGCTTTGGCCAAGCTATGAATTCTGATGAGAGAGCCAATTGGAAGACAGCTATTTTTGAGAATTTGATTCTCTAGGGAATAATAGTGTGTTTGAAGTGGTTAAGCCGGATTCAGTTCCAAAAGGAAAGACCATTGTTGGGTCTAGATTAGTGTTAACAAAGAAGTTTGATACTAATGGAGTTTTGAAGAGGTTCAAGGCTAGATGCATTGCACAGGGCTTCAAACAGAGAGAGGGTAGTGATTACCAGGAGACTTTCTTGCCAACTGGAAGGCTGTCCACCTTCAGGTACATCATTGCTTTGGCAGTGGAGTTGGGTGAAGAAATCAGACAGGCTGATTATGTGACTGCATACTTGAATGCAAAACTTGGAGAGGAAGAGACTGTTTATATTTCAATTCCTTATGGTTTCAAGGAATGGCTGGTCAAGACCAAGCCAGAAACTATGAAGAAAATCTGTGTGAGAGGTTTACTCTCAGCAGATAAAGGGGAGTATGTCCTAAAGCTGTGTAGATCCCTGTATGGATTGAAGCAAGAAGCTAGGTCATGGTATAATACTATGAGCATGAAACTGATAGAGATTGGTTTCAACACAAGTTTGGCTGACCCTTGTCTCTTTGTGAGAAAGGATGCAATTTGGTTTTTATGGGTTGATGACATTATCATTATTGGGAATGGTAAGGAGAGAGTCATGGAGACACTCAAAAAGGAGTTCAAGATAAAAGATCTTGGTCTGGCACAGCAGGTTCTGGGAATGAAAGTAAGTAAGAGCAAGAATGGGATCAGGTTGGATCAGAACCATTATGTGTCAGCTCTACTTAAGCAGTATGGCTTAGAAGATGCAAAGGAGTTTGGTACTCCAATGCAGGCTAACATTCACTTAGAAAAGTCTACAGATGAAGAGCATCTAGAGTTTGCTCAATCTGGCAATGATTATAGGTCAGCTATTGGATCTTAGAATTATTTGGGGCAGTTTACAAGGCCAGATATTACTTATTCAATTGGGATTTTGTCACAAAACTTAGAGAAACCATGCATGAGGCATTGTTCAGCGTTTAAGAGAGGTATGAGGTATCTTAAAGGAACAAGCAGTCTGGGACTGAAGTTTTCAAAGTCATCAAACTTTGACTTGGTTGTTTATTCTGATGCAAGTTGGGCAGATGGTGACACTAGGGAATCAACAAGTGGTTTCCTATTCTTCTTAGGAAAGAATCTAGTGTCTTGGATGTCTAAAAAGGTGTCAGCAATAAGTCTTTCATCAACAGAAGCAGAGTACAGAGCGTACTTGTCAGCTTCACAGGAAGCAAAATGGTTGAGAAAGGTCTCAGAGGATACTCATAAACCACAAGGGTTTGCATTGTTGTATTCTGATAACCAGAGTGGTATTGCGTTGGCAGAAAATCAAGTGTTCCATTCTAGAAAAAAACATATTGATGTTCATTATAACTATATACAGGATGAAGTTGACTGCAAAGGGATAGTGTTATGGTACATGCCTACTGGGGCAATGATTGCGGATATCTTAACTAAGGCGTTAGATAGGAACAAAAATGAAGGTTTTGTGTCTAGTATGCGTATGGCATCCCTTTTGGATTAAGGGGGTGTGTTAAAATGCAGATGCACTCAGGTAATGTGCATAGGAGTGTGTAATCCCAATAGGATGCAAAAATGGGCCTCTACGGCCCATTGGACATCAGGTGTGCCACGTGGGCCTATGTAAGTGTTATTGGTTTTGGGCATTTGGGTGCCAAAACACGTTTTTATGGTCTTTTGGGACACGGGACCTCACAGGCCCGCCAGGGTGGATGGGCCACCCAAGCCAGATGGGCTTATTTGGGCATAAAAAGGGCCCAAGCTTTATTATGGACATACTTGGCCAGACGGGCTGGCCCGCCAAAATATGTAATTCTCACAATTTGGGCTTGGGGTCGCCGCCCCTGTCGCGGCCCGCTAGGGGCTGCTGCTTGTGTCGCCGCCTGCTTGGGGCTGCTGCCCGCGTCACGGCCCGTTTGGGGCCACCTGTGTTCCCCATTATGGCCCACGTGGGGCTTGACGGCCCGCGCGGGGCTGTTGCATGGCTGAGGGATCCCGCGGGGGGCTGTCGCGTGGCTGAGGGATCCCGCGCGGGCCTGGTTGGTTGCGCCGTGGAGCCGGGGCTTGCGGCCCTGGCTTGCTCCCCCTCCCCTTGCTTTCCGTTGCAAGGGGGATGGGGGCGAGCTGGCTGGGTTGAACCAGCCAGCAACCAACTGCGACAGCGCGGTTGGTCAGGGCAGGGGGGACCTGACCACCCCCTTGCCCAAGGAGGTGGCAGCACTGGCCGCAAGAGTAGCAACCGTCAGGTGGGGGGGAATTCATCACCCCTCCACCATTGATTGTGTGAAGCGACCAAGCAAAGGGGCGCTCTCCCCCCCCCCCCTTTACCAAGGGGGAGGAGCAATGGGCCTGGGGGGACCTGATCACCTCCCAGGCCAATTTTCTTGACAAAGCCCTGGGGGTATTGACCCCCAGGGCCCCTGGTGAGGGGATTTGACTGCCCCCGGCAGGGATTTGAGAGAAAGAGGGGGGGACAGCATGTCCGCTGGTCACACCCCCCCATGTGAGTCTGAGACCGGACCCAGGTGTGCCCTGGGTCCCACCTGGCCCATTTGAGGGGCCAGGGGCTGGCTGCATGAGGCAACCAGCCCATAAACAAGGTAATGAGGTCATCATGGCTGGTTTTAATGGACAACCAGCCAAGGGGATTGAACATTTAAGGGGCTGGTTCAGCCCCATTGAGGTGGAAACACCAGAAATAACCGGAATAGGCTGGTTGTAAGGGTACAGGGACTGATGCCATGTGGGCTGATGTAGTCCAAACTAAGTAACAAGGCCAGTAGAGCCTGTAGAGCTCTTTTGGGGCGGAAAATTTGCCTTTTGGCTTGTTGTATCATGGGCTCACAAGAGGCAAATCTTTTTTACTTAAGGAGCTCTTCTCCCTGCTGTTTTCCATCCATTCATTCATCATTCCAATCAAATTCATCCAACATATTGCCCCATTGTGAGAGCCCCATTAGCCAATATTGACACCCAGTGTCCAGCATTTCTTTTGCTTTAAATACTGCTCATTTGCCTAAGCTAATTGCTGGCCATAATTTTAACAGATTAGGTTAACAACTAGGTCAGGAACAAAAAGACAATTGGAAACAGTGACCACCAAGTTTCTCCAGGACAACTTGACAGTTCCTTCTCCTTTGATGGCAAGCTTGGCGCCTTCCTTTTCCATGTGGATGAATTTGTTTTTGCGTTAATCTTCAAAGCTGGAGAAGTACTACGGGGAGTTGAAAATATGGCAAGAGGCGCCAGAATCCAGAATTATTTGGTCAAGGGGGTTGACCTTTTCTATCCAGGAGGTAAGTAAGGCATGATAATGATCAAATTCTTCAGAGTTTTTGTTTGAGTTGTTAAATAAATTTTACTCCTCTTACTCTTTCACGTCTGCGCTCTTCTGTTGTGATACCTCCCATTCTTAACTCACAATCACATGTCACTCCCGCGCAGCTCTCGGGGACTCAAACTCCTCTCAGATTCTTTAACACATGACAATCATCCAACGGGATAAAGTCATCACTTCAACACCGAACCATATCACCTCAACTCTCAAGATCATCACTGAACCATCACTCAACTCTCAATCAAATCTCAATTCTTCTTCTTTTTCCTTTAGTCTTTTCATTCCTTTTATTTCTTTTTCTTATTTCTTTATTCTCTCCATTATCTTTCTTTATCATGCGACTACTTCAATTCAAACCTCCTTTGACTTTATCTTTAATCCTGGTCTGACTGGTAAGACCTTCGTCTATTGCCTATTCTATAGCTCTGGCTCAACCTAACGCACAGCTTCTCTTTTATTATCAATGTCTCCTCAATCGTGCTGTTTCTTTTTCCATTGTGTCTTCTCCAATAAATCAACTTCCACTCTCCACAACTGGCTCGTGCTTGATGTTTGTTATCTCATTCTTATTCTTCTTTTCTTATTTTTGATTGTTTCCCAACTGATGAATCCTCTGGTTCAGCCCTCTTTGATCTTTATCAATCAATTTATTTTTCAGTAATTCTACACAGTTAAAAGCCGAAATCAATCCGACTAATCTAACCAAATCAATGGAGGGATCTAGCAACGACGGCTTTCGCCAAGTAATCCTCAAGGCTGCTTTGGAAGCCGTACCGATGTTGACCGATGAAAACTATTCCATTTGGAAAGACAAGATGACAATGCTACTCGAGCTCAAGGGAATCAAGGAGGTACTCAAAGATGACTCTAAAACTCTTAATGCCGTCGATGATATGGAAACTCGAGTTATCTTACTCTCTTGAATTGATTCCGTGACTCACAATAATGTCGTCAATCCCACAAACATTTCTTCCGCCCGACTTCTCTGGCAAAAAATTAAAGAACAATTTGCCTCATCCCAAACTGCGAATCGAGCGCGTATTTTCAACGAATTTCTTTATCATCAATTCAAATCTGAGTGAATAAATCTCTTTATAACCAAAACAAAAATTTCTTTGAAGAAAATGATCAACGTCGGCATCGATCTTCCCAACAACATTTTATCTTATCTGATCCTTTTCAAATTTCCTCCTCAACTCCACTCCCTTCGTGAACAAATAATGCACTCCGACAAGACAGTTACAATTGACCTTGTTTTGAATCACCTAACCCAACTCAATAACAAAACCAAAGTTAAGTCCAAGGAAACCAAAATTAGCAATACTGCCCTTTTATCTTCTCAAATTCCCAAGAAACCCGTTCCTGCCGAACAACAATGCAAGAAAGGATTCCATAATCCCATGTCACCTGATCATTCCGCCGATAAATGCTGGCATCTTCATGAACATTTAGCTCCCAAATGGTGGAAGGAATCGCAAGCTTGCTGGAGAGCCTCTCTCAACTCAAACTCAAAATCCAAAGAGGTAGCTCACTACGTATCCCTTCTAACTACGTGGATTAAGGAAATCAATCCTCAAAATCAAATTATTCTTGACTTGGGTGCATCATGTCACATGTTCAACTTGTCCAACTTCTTTTGTCATCTTGAAGAACTTCCTGTTGAAGATTTCATCAGCACTGGTAAGGAAGGCACGAAGCTTCAGATCAAAGGAAAGGGTACTGTTAGTCTCTCCTGGAAAAATTCAATAATCACACTCTTGAATTGTTTCTATGTTCCCAATCTCGTTGTGAACCTAATCAGTCCCGGAGAATTAATCACAAAGAAAAGCTGTCAGCTCATCTCTTCCTCTAATCAATTCTCCATCACTGTTAATTCGCAACTGGCCTTTTCCGGGTTCATTCAGCAAAATCTGTTCATTCTCAATTCTCCTTCTTGCGTTGGCAACAACCATAAATACTGTCACGTGACTATCAAATCAGCGGATTCTAGTGAAATCACTCGTCTTCATCAATCCTTTGGACACGCGAGTCCATATCGCCTTAAAAATCTCTTTCCATCACTCTTGTCCAAAGCTATATCTGAATTTCAATGCAAGGATTGCGTATTCTCCAAGATTTCCAAAACCCCCTTCAAAAACACCTCTACTTCTTCCTCTAAGCCGTTTGAACAACTCCACATCGATATAATCAGTCCAATTACTCCCTCTTCTCGCAATAACATGAACTACATCATGTCAATTGTAGACAACTTCTCTGGATACATCTCCGCAATTCCCTTCCAAAACAAATCCAATGCATTCCAACAACTCAAAATAATCTTAAATCACAAAAAACAAAAACAAAATTGTTTTCCCGCCACTATTTGCACTGATGGAGGCGGGGAATTTTCTCTATTGAACTCAAAGACTTTCTTAAAACTAACTCCATTCAGCATCTAATTTCAGAACCCTACCATCACAAACACAACGGGAAGGTTGAAAGAGCAAATTGCACGCTCACAGAAAGCATCAGAGCTATTCTTCGAGGGTCAAAACTTCCTCTCCATTTATGGGCTGAAGTTGCCAAGGCGGCCTGTCTTGCTCTAAACCACATCCCAAAAACTCCCGGTGCTCCTTCTCCTTCTCAAGTCTTCATTGGCAAAACTCTCCCCTCCAGTTATTTCCATCCTATCGGGTCAAAGGTTGTCTATTTGGACAATCAAATTAATCAAGGTGAAAAGTTCAAGGATTGAGGACTCCCGGGTACCCTTGTGGGTTATAACCCCTACTATCTTTCCTATTGAATTATGAAACCTGACAGTTCCATTGTTTGCTCAAAACACGTCAAGATTCTGAAAACCAAACCCTTGGCAAAGAACGATCCTAATCCCTCTTCAACCAAAAATTCCTTTCAAATCAAGTTTAATGATGATCTCCCTATCACGGTTCCAGTAGCTTCTAACACTGCTGATGCTTCTGATGAATCTGTCAAATCATCCAATGACTCCACACCTCTCGCTTCTCCCATTATTCATACTGTTGATGACAATGATGGTCGACCAACTGACTCTGATTCCGACATCTCCAAAGATCTAACCCATCAGCTCATTCAAACTACTCACTCCGTGACCGATCAACTCTGAATCCTCCTCAACAATACGGCTAACACCACTATTTTGTTCCAAAGACCTTTGAACAAGCCAAGAAATGCCCAGACGCTCTTAATTGGGACACCTCCATGGACAAGGAACTTGACGGAATTGAAGCACTCAAGGTGTGGGACGATTACGATGGTCCCAAGCCCGAGAATCCTCTGAACACTACCTGGGTGTTTCGCATCAAAGATAATTGTCACGGGGACCCTCTTATCTATAAAAGTCGACTCTGCGTTCAAGGATTTGACCAGATTTACGGATTGGATTATCAAGACACTTTTTCTCCAACCGGTAAAGCTGCTTCTCTGCAAATTGCTCTTCTATTTGGTCTCTTCCATTCTCATCCCATCACTCAATTCAATGTAAAAAGTGCGTTTCTTCATGCTCCACTCACCGACAAGGTCATCATCAGAAAACCTAAAGGCTCCAAAAGAAAGTTGGAGTTCCTTATCTTAAAGAAATCCCTCTACGGGCTTAAACAAGCTCTGGCGAACTGGTTTCATACTCTTACCTCTTGGATTCGAGAACAAGGGTTCCATGAATCAATATCCGACCCCTGCTTATACATCCACCAAAATTCTAACTCCATTCTTTTCTTTCACGTGGACAACCTTATACTCGTCGGTACTGGAGACAATTTTCAAAAAGAGTTCCTAAAAAGATTCCCAAACTCTAGTCACCACAATCCAAATACTATCTTAGGCATGAAATACGAACGAGTTGGCAACAAGATACTACTTTCCCAACCCAAGCATATAGAGCACGGATTAGAAGAATTAAACATGACCGACTGCAAGCCATCTTTGATCCCACTTTCTGCCAGCCTTAATCTAGCGCCAGCCTCTGACGAGGAGCATGATGAATTCAAATCACTCAACATCAACTATTGATTGGCTGTTTTCCTCATTAACTACATCGCGTGTCTCACCCGTCCTGATCTCAGTTTTGCGGTCTCAAGCCTTGCTCAATTCTGTGAAAAGACTGGAATCTGCCACTGGAGGGAAGTTAAGAGGTGTTGGAAATATCTTCATGCAACGAAGAATTTGAAACTCACACTCCAAATTCACAACTCTAATACTCAA
The DNA here is from genome assembly GCA_025617555.3 of Puccinia polysora. NCBI lineage: Eukaryota > Fungi > Basidiomycota > Pucciniomycetes > Pucciniales > Pucciniaceae > Puccinia > Puccinia polysora. Next base: position 33,778,376 of record CM062623.1, on the reverse strand, counting down.
ATTGAATGCTTCAGCAACGCTACTTGGAGCAATGACTTGGAAACAAGACGATCTCAATCCGGTCATATCTCCCTTCTTTTCAACTCCCTAATTTCTTGGAGCAGTTATAGGCAACGCAATGTCACTCACTCTACGACCAAAGCTGAACTGAATCCCCTCGCCGACGCTTTCTTAGAAGCCATCTGGATGCGCCATCTGGTGGCCGAGCTCTGGAAGAAAAACGTCTGTCCCAGCCTTCATTTTATAGACAAAAAAGGTTTAGACGACAAGCTTAAGAAGTTTGGGTGTAATTCGAAGACTCGTCATATAGATATCAAGACCAAAGCTCTTCGCAAAGAACTCAATCTTGGAAACTTAATCATCAAACTAATTCCAGCTTCCAACATGAAAGCCGATGGACTCATGAAAGCGCTTCCTCTCTCTTCTCTCTCTTCTCTCCTTCAGCTTATAGATCCAACCTTCACGGCTCGGACTCCTGTCTTACAAGTCACGGGGGGTGTTAAATAAATTTTACTCCTCTTACTCTTTCACGTCCGCGCTCTTCTGTCGTGATACCTCCCATTCTTAACTCACAATCACATGTCACTAACTCCCGCGCGGCTCTCGGGGACTCAAACTCCTCTCAGATTCTTTAACACACGACAATCATCCAACGGGATAAAGTCATCACTTCAACACCAAACCACATCACCTCGACTCTCAAGATCATCACTGAACCATCACTTGACTCTCAATCAAACCTCAATTCTTCTTCTTTTTCCTTTAGTCTTTTCATTCCTTTCATTTCTTTTTCTTATTTCTTTATTCTCTCCATTATCTTTCTTTATCATGCGACTACTTCAATTCAAACCTCCTTTGACTTTATCTTGAATCCTGGTCTGACTGGTAAGACCTTTGTCTATCGCCTATTCTATAACTCTGGCTCAACCTAACGCACAGCTTCTCTTTTATTATCAAAGTCTCCTCAATTGTGCTGTTTCTTTTTCCATTGTGTCTTCTCCAATAAATCAACTGCCACTCTCCACAACTGGCTCGTGCTCAATGTTTGTTATCTCATTCTTATTCTTCTTTTCTTATTTTTGATTGTTTCCCAACTGATGAATCCTCTGGTTCAGCCCTCTTTGATCTTTATCAATCAATTTATTTTTCAGTAATTCTACATGAGTTGAATTGAGCTCTCCAATTTTCTTGCGCCTCTTTCCACCAATCAGGAGCTAAATGTTCATGTTTGTTCCAGCATCTATCTTCAGAGTGATCCAGGGACAATGGATTGTGATACCCTTGTTTACAGCAGAGTTTTCAAGGGACCGTTTTCTTAGCACTGCAAGAGGAGATGATAGCGGTATTGGTGAATTTGGTATCCTTAGCCTTGGACTTCAATTGATTGTCTTGTTGAGTCAGATGATTTAGGACAAACTCTACTGTTAGGTTTTTGTCCAAGTGCATGATTTTTTGGCAAAGAGATTGAAGAGAGGACAGAAATTTGAAAAGAATTAAGTATTCCAGAATTTTGTCTGGGAGATCTATTCCAACTTCAATCATCTTCTTCATTGAAATTTTTGTTTTTTTGATGAAAGAATTGATATCTTTGGGTTGGAAGTGTTGGTATTGGAACTCATTGAACATTCTGGCGCAATTTGAAGTCTGCAAGGAAGCAAATTGTTCCTTAATGGTCAGCCAGAGGAGCTTGGAAGAGGAAATATGTGAGGGATTGACCACATTTTTTTGGGTTACCAAATTGATTTTTGAAAGGAGGATGACCCGTGTTTCCATATCATTGATAGAGTTGAGATTTTTGGAATTGTTTTCCAGAGCTTCTATCACACCTTTGAGTTTGAGGAGAATGGTCATTTTATCTTTCCAAATGGAATAATTTTCATTGGTTAGGATTGGAACATCCTCAAGCGCCGCCTTGAGGATTATTTGACAAAAACTATTGTTTCTAGATCCCTCCATTGAGCCAGTTGAGTTTTTTGGATTGATCTTTGGCTTTTAACTGTGTTGGATTTCTGAAGAGGAGGAAAATGATTTAAGAAATTTAAGTGGGCTACGCCAGAAAAATTTTAGTTGAAAGGACAAGAGCACAAGAAGAAGAGAAAGAAAAAGAAAACAAACATCAATAAACTGGGAAAGACACAATCAAAGGAGATGTGAAGAAACAAAGAAGAATCTTGAGATTTTTGAGCGTCTAATTGATTTGAGGAATTCAGTTCATTGGAGAGGTAGGGCCTGTTGGTTGACTTGAGCATAGGATGGCTTGAGTTAGACTTATGGCTGAATAGAGAGGAGACAATTTGTCTTACCAGACAGATTGAGAGACCAAGTGGGGATTAAAAGAGTTCAAGATGGTGGTTGCAATATCGGAGGTGGAGATTGGAAGATGGAATGAAAGGGAAAGAAAGAAGAAGAAAATAAGAAGAAACGTGAAAGAGGAAAAGATTTTTCAATCAGGAATAGGAGAAGCAGAATCATTTGATGAGATGGAGTAGTCAAATGTCACAACAAGGGGGAGAGGCTGCAAGCAAGGCGGACACCAGTGTGAAATTTTTGTGGTACTGCCAGAGAAAAGAAGAGTGCGCAGGAGAGAAAACAAAGACAGGAAATACAAGAAATTATTTGACAATTTGCACCTGAATCAAAAAAACAATAGAGATAAGCCTTAAAAAAGAGGAAGAAAAGGGTGAGCCTAATCTTGGTTTGGCTTTGGGGAAGCACTGGAAGGTGCTTGATTTGGAGAAGAAGATGAGTTTACAGGTTTCTTTCTACAGTTATCTGACTTTTTTTTACCACCACAATATAAGCATAAGCCTTCCCTCTCTCTTATTGCCTTTTCATATGCCTTGAGTTTCCCATCTGGACCTAGGTTGGAAGAGGGTCTGGTAAATGTTGTAGTTGAAGTTGACTTTTCTGAGGACTGGTCATGCTCCCTACCCTCACCGCTACCCTTGTCAGGCTGATTGTAGGTAGATTGAGATTGAGAAGAACTTTGGGGTTGAGAATTATTGAGAGAAGAAGCTTTTTCTTTTACCGTTTCACAATACCTTGTATCATAGTCCAAAACTATATCCATAAGATCCTGGAGAGTTTCTTGAGAGCCAATGTATCCTGCTAGTTGGTCCAGAAGGCGTGAAGGAAGGCTTTGTTGAAAATGAAAGTACAAGGCCTATCACCCCACCCAGAGACTTTGGTCATAAGTGATCAAAATTCAGTTATGTGGGTTGAAGCATAGCCAGAGTCCTTCATCTTCAAGTTCACAAGTTCTCTTTCAGCCTTAAAGACTTCTAGTTTGTTGCCAAAGAGGGTGTGAAGTTTCTCTGTGAAGTGGGACCATGAGTTGAGGAGGAAAGAGGGCTCTTGGTTGGAAAGGTGATCCAGATAGGGTTGGATCCATCAATTTGCACTTTCAGAGAGGTAGGAAGCTGCAAAGAGTAACTTCTTTTGTTCCACACTAAAATTTCCTTCATCATTTTCAAAAATGAGTTCACAAGATTGGAGGAATGGTCAGAGTTTGCTAGGATTGTTGCCTTCAAACGTATCCGGAGAATTCATGGAAGGAGACTTGAATGTGCCAGAGTGAGAAGTACTGGTTGATGGAGGTTGAGAAATTTTTGCCAAAGCAGAAGTCATTTTCTGGAGGAGGGCTAAGAGATTTGGGTCCACAGTAGATGTTGGAGGTTGAGGTTGGGTTGGAGGACCAGGGTTTGCGGTGGAAGCTGGAGGTGGAATGGCTTCTCAAGGTTCCATAGTTGGTGAATTAAGATTATTTAGGATCCCTGAATCAAAGTCCAATTCCTCACTTCCTTCCTAATCCTTGTCTTCCAGAATAGGAATGATTCTGGGATCATAAGATTGAGAATCTAATCCAAAGCCTGCTTGGGGATATTGACCAATTACACAATTAGTGATACAACTAACTGCAGGTGGGGCAGGAGGAAGAGAAGCTCTAGGAGGATCTGGAGGAAGGATACCAGTTTCCATGGAAGTAGAGCGTGCTGGCATTGGAAGGTTTGAAGGGGTCCTCCCACGTCTACAAGCTTGAGGAGTTGACTGGTCCTGATTGGAGATGTTGATGACAGAACCTCTGCCTCTTGCTGGTCTGGTGAGAGGTGGACTTGAAATGAATGAAGGTTGTGCACGTTGGGCTGGCATGGTGTCCAAATACGCCAGAGAAAAGAAATGACCCAAAAAAAGTACCCAGAGAATATTTGAGGAAGAACAGCCAATTTTCAATGAAGAAAGTTCCCAGAAAATTTGAAGGAAGGGGGCGCCAAAAGGGTGTTGAAGGGGAATTGAAAGGGCGCCATAGGGCGTTGAAGGGTGTTTTAGTTGCTTCAAACTGGCTTCAAGGAGGCGTCCAGGAAGCATTGAAGAAGCATAGGAAAAGCTTTGAAGAAAAGGTTTGAAAGGGGTCAAAGATTTTCAAAGGCGCGTTGAAGGCGTCAAAGTGATTTCAAAGGCGTCGAAGAGAAGTCAAAGGCGCGTAAAAGAAGTGTTGAAGCAGTGTCAAAGCGGGTCAAAGCTGAGTCAAAGCGCCAAAGTACAGTCAAAGGCGCGTTGAAGGGCCAAAGTACAGTCAAAGGAGCGTTGAAGGTGTTGAAGAGAAGTCAAAGGCGCATTCAAGGCTTTGAAGGGCTTTGAAGGGCGTAGAGGGGCGTCGTATTTGCTTCAAATTGGTGTCAAGAGGTCGCCTAGGAATGGTCAAAGAAGCATCAAAAAATCTCTTGAGGAAGTGTTGAAAAGGAGGGTTGAAGATGTTGAAAAGGAAAATTTAGGGATTTGGCCAATGAGAAGTTGACAAAGGGAATTAATAGCTTCTGCAGGAGTATCCACAACCTGTATAGCACTCCTTTGGAAACGTGAAAGGCTGCACACTTTTCAGCTCAATCACACACTGGTCCACAACATGCGTAGGCAGTATTATCCAAGGTTGAAGATGGGATGTGATGGAGTTGGTTGTAGGTGATGATTAGAGAGGTAGATGTTGGAATAAAAGCTTGAAAAGATGGAAATGAGAGAAATGAGAGGGAAGGATTATGACAGAGAAGGCTGCAGTCTGGCTCAAGGGGGTCCAGAATGGACCAGTTTCAGTAGGGCCTCAGTGAGTGGGCCCAGATAACACAAGGAAGAATCTTATCATTTTCATTCAAGGGATCATAGAAGAGAGAGTATTTATAGACAACTAGAGAACCACAAATGGGCCTTTCAATAAGGAAGAATATTCAATAAGATAAGACAGGATAAAATGGTTGAGGATAGGAATGTAGCAATAGTATCACATAAGCTAGGGTTAATGACAGTTGTGTATCAAGAGCTTGAGACATTAATCAGATGATGTGGCCAGAAGACTATAGGTGCCAGAAATAAAGGTTGCCTAGACAACTATAAGTATCAGTCGATATAATGGTGTTTGAGACAGCTAAAAGTATCACAAGCATAAAATAATATATATATATATTGGTTGGAATAAGCTAAAAGTATTCCAAGCATACTTGATAATAACTTTAAACATAAGTGCGCTGAAAGAGGTAGGTGAGTGGGAAAGATGATGAAGGCCCAAAACTCCACAGTAGAGAGTGGGAAGTAATTAAGGGGAAGGAATTATTATAATTTCACAACTGCCCCTGGCATGCAAGGGGCTGAAGGCACAGGCACTAATAGTCATAGAGCTCAAGGATGAGTTTCTGTAATTGAAATGAAGGAGATGAAAGGAGGAGTAAAAGTGATGAGAAGAGGAAGGATGAGAAGAGCAGTCCAGGAGGTTGTTGTTGAAGATAGATTTTTTGAATCCTATAAGAGTAAAAATAGGAAGGGAAAAGGTGATATTAGTTAAGCAGGCTGTTTGAAGGTTTTCTTGTGCTGAGATGACACCTACTGGCAGAGGGAATAACCAGTAAGAAGTAGTATACTAATTCCTTGGGGGGAATTAGTCCAGGAGGGAAGGAGAGGGCAGTATATGTGAGAGCTGAGAAGGAGGCCTTGAGGGATGAGTGGCTGGTGTTGCAGGTTGGATTTCCCACGGTATTACATATTGACTGATTGGGCTGGAGGCTGTAGTTGACTAAATGGGTGCTGGGAATATCCAGGAAGGTTTGACATGTACTGATCTGGAGTCCTGGGAGTATGGGCTGAACAGACAGTGGGAAGTATTTACTATCTATGTGCTAAGTGTAATATGTACCAACTCATATACCAATTGGGTTGAGGAGAGATGGAGGATGTACCAAGCCATGGAGAGAGGGAGAGATCCTGAGAAGGTTGACTGAATCACATGACACAGTGGTGAGTTGTACATGGACATGGAGCTTATACCATACAGGAAGAGGGTGAAGCTGGTGGAAGAGGTTGGATTGGTTTAGTTGAAGGAGTTTCAGAACTGCGGTTATGACAACAGACCATTCCTTTTATTGTTGTAGACGCATCAAAAATTTTTAGGTAAATAATTGATCCTAAAAATATCCCAAGGATTTTTCTGTGCGCTTTCTATTTCCCACTAAAAGACAGAAAGATCAAAATTTGGAAAAATCTTTGGAAAGATAAGGGTGAAAAAATTAAAAAGAATGTCTTATTTTTGATTATTATACCATTTTCTGGCGGGAGAATGAAGTACTTTAAATATAAAAACATTATATTTGAATTGCCTTTCATATTTGAAAAATTTCTTTTGCTTCAGATTTTCCAGGGGAAAAAAATGTGAAAATATTTGAGCCATAAAGTTGTTTTTTTTTCAATTTTTTGAGTGTAATTTTGAAGGGCTTTAAATTGGCCAAAAATCTCATCTTTCTTTGACAGAGATTATAGATGCCTGTCTGGGCGCCTATATGTATATATATATATATTTATTTATTTATTTATATATTTGAACAGCCGCCCAAACCGCATGAAATAAAGGATTACTGTGTGTATTGGTGCTGTTGCAAGACTTTGTGGCAATGTTGAAACCACCCAAAATCAAGGGTTGGGGGCTTGAAAAATATAAATCCCAAGGAAAATTGGGAACACAAAGAATAATTATCAAATGAATCTAATTCAAATTAAAAACCCTTTGTCTATTACATCCATGAAATTTGAGCAGCATCAAATCTTCAGAAGATCACATACTAAACCCATCATAATTACTAAAAATTGACCATCCTCTGGAACAATCCTTCCCAATTTTTATCAAATCTACTTGCCATTGTTGATAGAAATGAAGTTGGTAGGTGAAACACATTATATTTTAAATTTTTCATAATCATTTTGAATAATAATATGTTTCAATAATCAAATGAATGAAAGGATGAATAAAAGTGAAATTCAATTGGGTACAGGGGGTCTTTCATAGAAATGATCCCTCTTACCAAAATAACCATTTACAAGCTGAGGGAGATAAGAATTTACACATGGATTTTTTCTTGGAAAGCTCCATGGTCTTTCTATGAAATTGAAATTATCAATTGTATCAATTTATTTGTTCCTCTTGTTTTGATTCCATGAAAATTCCACTTTCTTGATGCATTCCAAATTTCTTTTTTTAATTGGATTGCTTTAATCTCTAACTTTCTTTTTATTTTTTTGGGAAAAATATTTTTTTTACTTTTTCATTTGAAAAACATCTTTTCAAGCCTAATTGGAAAACTCAAGTGGTTCCTGAAATTGAGTTACTTGACTGACACTCCTATGTCATATTTGAGAGTAATCAAATTTTCAAAAAAATTTCTTGTTACTCAACATATTTAGAAAATTCTTTTTTTCTATCATGATTTCAAATCATATTCTCTTCCCTGTGGTGATCAAGTTGATAAGTTTTTAATATATAATTTTTAAATATTTATTTCCCCAAAACAGTAATTAAAAATCTCAACACTCTCAAGCACTTCAATCATTCCTCTTCACCCTAAACCTTGGTTTACTACTCAGGTGTTTGAGCATCAAGATTAATGTTTTGAACAGGATTCCTAACTGGTTTCATGTCTTTTCCAAAGGATTTCCTCTTTGCAAGGGTAACAGAAGAGTATAAAACAATTTTTTTCCATCCTCAGAATCCAGATTATTTATCACTATTCTCTCACCACATCCCTTTTACCCACCCACATACCAAAAAATTTAAATATCGAAAAAATGGATAATAGTAACAAATCAAATGCTTATTATGATGAAATTAAGAGAATAAGAATTCTATCTAAAGAAAGGATAATTAAAATTTTTCACTTTATAATGAATGAATTTGGTCCTTCAAGTTTTTTCCATTCTCTCAGAGAATTAAATTGAGCTATTTTTGAGATCAAAAATTAAATATATACAAAGCAGAAATACCAATAATCAAGCATCAAATTCCACTTTTCAACTAATTTTAAATTTCTAAATAATTTATGAGCTTATTATTATTGGTTGAATTAGGAGGCTTGTATGAATTTTGACTAAGAAATTTAAAATAATTAAAAAAACAGTTTGATTAACATTTTAGGGATATATAAGTGTTTTTTATCACTGCAAAAATTTATGATTACAAAAAAATAATCACAGAGAGACATTTCCTTCACAATCATATAATTAATAATTATAAAGAACTTCATAATCTGGACTATATCTCCTTTAGAAACAAAGTCTTTCTTGATAAATGATTACACATTGGCCTTC